>JAYJMB010008455.1:27077-87906 GCA_036873735.1 Pouteria campechiana
ATCCTTGTTAAGCCTTGTTGATGTGCTCATTGGAGTGCTTGCTGCCTTAAATTCTTCTATTTTGAACTTCTTTAACATCTCTCTAGTATATTTAGATTGGCAAATATAATTTCCATCATCTTTTTGCTTGATTTGCAGTCCAAGGAAGTAATTTAATTCTCCCATCATACTCATTTTAAATTCAGCCTGCATAATCTTTGAGAAATCTTGATAGAATTTTTCATTAGTGGCTCCAAATATAATGTCATTCACATAAATTTGAACTATCAAGATATCTTTATCAATATTTTTGATAAACAGAGTGGTGTTAACCTTTCCTCTATTGAATTTATGATCAATTAAGAATTTGCTCAACCTTTCATACCAAGCTTTTGGAGCTTGTCATAAACCATATAACGCCTTGGTGAGCTTATAGACATGATTGGGTTAATCATTATTCTCAAAACTAGGAGGTTGATTTACATAAACTTCTTTACTTAAATATTCATTCAAAAATGCACCTTTTTACATCCATCTGAAATAACTTAAAGTCCTTGTGAGAAGCAAAAGTGAGTAGCATTCTAATGACTTCTAGTAGCTACAGGGGTATATGATTTTTCAAAATCAATTCCTTCTTCTTGAGAGTACCCTTTTGCAACTAATCATGCCTTATTTCTTATAACTAGCCCACTCTCATCTAATTTGTTTCTGAATACCCATTTAGTTTCGATTATATCAACATTTTTTAGTTTTGGAATAGTTCCCATACTTTGTTCCTTTCAAAATGATTTAGCTCTTCTTGCATTACCATAATCCAACTTTCATCATTTAAAGCTTGATCAATATCAGTTGGTTCTATTGTAGATATGAAGGCATAATGACCATAGACATTTTGCACAGACCTTCCTTTTTTGACAACACCATATACATTTCCTATAATTTGATTTCTAGGATGAGTAGTAACAAGTCTCAAATCAGTGAGGGGTTGATAAGGAACATTACCTACTCTTACCTCCTCTTCATTTTTTGAACTTTGTATGTCTTCATCGTTGGTGCTTCTTCATATTTGTTGTAGCTTCATTTGCATCACTATCACTCTCCTTTCTCGGGGTTATATTTGCTTCATCAAATTTAACATGTATAGATTCTTCTACAACCTGTGTTTTCTTAATTTAGACCTTAAATGCTCTACTGTTGGAAGAGTAACCAAGAAAGATAGCTTCATCGCTCTTTGGATCAAACTTTTCAAGATTATTTTTTTCATTTTTCAGCACATAGCATAAGCATCCAAAGGGATGAAAATATGAGATGTTTAGTTTTCTTCATTTCCAAAGCTTATATGGGTTTTTTTTTTAATATTGCTCTTATGGTTACCCTGTTTAGTACATGGCAAGCAATACTAATTACTTTTTCCTAGAGTCTTTTGGGCAATTTACTTTCATTTATCATTCTTGCCATTTCCTGAATTGGTCGATTCTTTCTTTCTAAAATTCTATTTTGTTGAGGAGTCTAGGGGAATGAGAAATTATGATGAATTCTTTTTTCATCACAAAAATCAATGAATCTTCTGTTTTTAAATTCACCACCATGATCACTGTGGATGGATACAATGGACGTTATTTCTCATTTTGGGCTAGCTTCGAAAAAGTATAAAACATTGAAAATGCTTCGTCTTTGCTAGTCAAGAGAATTATCCATGTAAATCTAGAGTAGTCATCCATTATCACATATAAATATCTTTTTCCTCCAAGTGTGACTATGTCTGATGACCCAAATGAATCCATATGTAATAATTTTAGAGGTCTGGATGTGGATACTTCATTCTTAGGGTGGAATAATACTTTGGTCTATTTTGGCAACTGAAGGAATTTGCATATTTGATTTTTGTCATAGTTTAATTTTGGTCGACCAATCATGAGATCCTTTTTCCATTAAGACTTGATATTTGACATATTGATATGTCCCATCCTATTGTGCCATACCCATTGATCATCCTAGACTAAAATTAAGCATTTTTCAATTATATCATCCAACTGTACTAGATAAATATTTTCATGCCTTTTTCTGCTAAATAGTAGATCAGTGTCTATACTGAATACATTACATGTAGATGGTTTAAACACAACTTTGTGACTCTTATCACATAATTGAATGATGCTTAATAGATTATGTTTGATGCATGCATTGAATAAGCCATAAATTTTACCTATTCTCTTAATGAGACCTTTATCATTGTTGCTGAATGCTACTGTTCCTCCATCCATTGACTTTAATTCTTTGAACATCTTTTTGTTCCCAGTCATATGTCTCGAACAGCTACTATCCATGAACTATGTATTTCCTGATGTAGATTTGAGACTTATGTCTATTTCTAGGTCCATTGTGCATTATTTTTTGATGGTTATTTTATTTGTCGAGTCTTTCTCCATCTGGGCCATACAACATATTCTTGAAAGATATCCAACTTCATTGTCATCTTTCTTTGTTGAGTTTGTTGCAGATGAATCTTCATCATTCATGTACATTTTGCTAGCTTGGTATCTTGAGGACTTCTTGAAGCATTTCTTTTCTTTTCTATTGTTCTTCTCCTTTATGTTTATTTTTTCTTCATTAGAAACTCAGGAGACATGTGTCCGATTCCTCCACATCTATAGCATGTGGGGAGATCCTTCTTTCTTTTAGCTATTTTATTTTGTTATCTAGGCTATCTCCTTAAGGAGTTGTCTCTACTGCTTCTTGCAAATCTTCTAAAATTTTTGACCAACATGGCCATATCATTTTCAGATTGTGATGCTGGATCACTGTTGCTTTCTTTGGTCACTTTTAGGGAAATACTCTTCTTTGGCTTTATTTGCTCCTCTCTTTTATTCTTGATTAGCTCATGTGACATTAATGAGCTGATAAGATCATCTACCAAAAGAGTATTCAGATCGTTTGCTTCCTCTATTGTTATGATCTTTTGGTTCCATGAATCTAGTAGCACTCTTATTATCTTCATTACTTGTTTAAAATTTATAACTTCTTTTTCCAAACCTTTCAAGGTGTTAGTAACCTTACAAAATGAGCATATATTTCAGATATACTTTCTCCTTCATCCTAAATTTTTTTTTGTTCCCCTATCAACATATTCCTTCTAGTTCCCTTGACTTGTGAGGAACCTTCATAAATAGATACTAATTTATCCCATATATCCTTTATAGAGTGCAAGAGGATACTATCAAACTTAGATGAGGATAGTCCACAAAATAAAGAATTCATAGCCTTTGCATTATTTTGGACTAAGGTGGCCTCATTTTTAGTCCATGCATTTACTTCAGTAGTGGGAAGTGTGATTCCGACTTTAATAGCTCTCTAAGATTACATATCATTAGCTATAATAAATTGCTTCATCCTTAACTTTCAGTAAGCAAAGTTAGCTCCATCAAATAGGGGTGGCAGGGAAGACAATTTCCCCTTGGCGAATATTTGTAATGAGGATGATGGGTTTGTCATTGGATCACTATAATTATTTATATAATTTGCTCTGATACCACTTATGGGTCTCATTAGTTAGGCTACAACCTAAGAGGGGAGGGGTGAATTGGCTAATTAAAAAAATTATTTTTCAACCCCTTTAAAATTACCTTTCCCTCTAGCAATCAATCACTCGAACACAAAATAAATAAGACACAATGATTTTTATAGTTGTTCAAGTAAACACTCTACTCCACTCTTCCATGATCACTTTTCTCTTAGTGTCTTGGTTTTCACTATTCCTAATAGTAGATATGCAATAGTGTCCCCAACACTCTTCTAGATTATAGCTCTAGGGGGCATAAACAAATAGCTTTTGTCTATAGTTAGACAGTTACAGTTCTTCTTGAGTCTAGTTACAAATACTAGATCAAGGAATAAGAAATGAATATCAAAAGTTTAAGCACATGAATTTCTCAGTAAGCACAGGGGAAGTTATCTGAAAGTTGAATGCAGAAGTAAATGATCTTCCCAATGGTAGTTGAAGGCCTTTAAGGAAAGTTGAGGAACATTTGTAAGGCTCTTGACTCTTGAAGGACTATAGAAGGTTAAGCTCAGATCAGTAAATGCTCTCAAGAAGGTTTGAATGATTTTCTCTTCGTTACTCCTTTCTACTCCAACGATGCTTCATTTATAGTTGCTTTAAATTTTTAGCCTTTGGTGGTAGGTGAGCTCTATTAATAACAGAAGACAATCTAATTAGTGCATTTTGAATCTTCTGACTTTTGCTTATTCCTCGTATGCTGTAATGTCTATAAAGCTGACCTTGGAGAAGATGATTTCAGGTTTCTAAATAGGGTCTGGTTGAGGTATTATTGCATTGCCTGCTACTTTCACCAATATAGAAATATCATTATTAATACTGGGAGAAGACTAATAATTCATTCTGATTATTGCTCATCGTTTACTTATGATAGACAAAGTATTTGTTCATCTGTCCATAAGATAAAGTTTCTTCGTCAGTTGCAACATAGAGGCATAAATATCTTGTTGCTTCATAGCTTTGTCTGTTGGGTTTTTTTTATAAGAGAGAAGTATTGGATTGTAGACAGGTTTTCTTCACGCCTTCGTTTGATGAAATATTTCTTCGCTTTGTCTGTTGACAATTAGACGATATTGACAAATTCTTTGTTCTGCCAAACGCTTCTTGCTTCTTTCGCTTTATCTGTGGATAGCAGATGATCATTGGCTTACTTATGACAAACAAAGTTTCTATCTTGCTATACAATTTTTTCTTTTCTGCTTTGTCTATCGATAGTAGAAAAAGTCTTTTATTCTGCTGAAAAGATCTTCACTTCTTTTGCCTTTGTCTGTTAATGGCAGACGAAGTCTTTTATTTTGCTGAAAATATCTTCACTTTTTCCGCCTTTGTTTGTTCTCATTAGATAACCATTGGTAAATAGTGTGACTTGCTTATGATAGACAAACTCTATTGTAAACATATTGTCTTGCATCTATTAGATGTAGTTTTTCATTTTGATAGATGAATGGAAAATAGTCGAGTCCTTTTCATTTGCGCTTTGTCTATTACAATACTTCGTCTTTTGGTTCTTTAATTCCTCAAGCCTTATCGCTATGAAATATATTTTCTATGGTCATTTATCTTTAAGAGCTACAACTTAATTATGTATGCCAAAACTTGATAACAACCATTAGTGTATAATCTTTAATCAAGTTTTGTTTGTCATCAAAATCATGCATTCATGTCAACACAAAGTTAAAATGAAAAAGGAAATAAAAGACTGTTGCATTCAAAGAGTCCTCAATTTTTAAACAAAAAGCAACTTAAAGACTTTATCTTTCAACCTTCTATAAATCTCCATTAAAAGGCAGTCAACAACTTTCGGGACTACTTTTGCATTCAAACTGCCTAGTCTTCCCCGGTGGATTCAAGAAACACTTTGTAAAAGTGTATCTAATCTTTTCCATTTCATTTCTGTGATTGCCTTGAGTCATTATTGGAGATCAAACTTAAGAAAAACATTCATAACTATTAGAGTGTGTCTCACAGTTATTCTACCAAGTGTTGTATTCACGCCCCCTGGAGTTGGAATCCAGTAGAGTGCAGTGGTATGAGTTTATGCCCCTAGAGTTGGAATCCAGAAGAGTACAAGGTGTATTGGTTTATAACACATAGAGATGGAATCTAGAAGAGTGCTTGGTATATGATATAAGAACTAAAGATAAATAAAATAATGAAATTGACAAATCACAAGAGTAAAAGAAGAGAGATCAATGGATATAATATCTAGGGATTCAACTTCACCCAGTAAATCCACCTGTATTGATGAATTGCATTGAGTAAATTACTATTTCTTTCATTGTCAATTGGATGCATTAAAGTATCTACTACCCTTTCTCAAGTGCTATGTTAAGTCTATTGAAGTTACCTACTAAGTCTCCATACAAATCCAAATTAATAAACTCATTAAGCTTAGGCATCCATATGGAATATATATACTCATAAGGTCATACTCAAACGGATTGCACATGTATAATGGCTATCTCTAGACGTCATTGCATCATATGTTTTTCAATTCAAGAGTCTATTCCTAATTATCCTCTCTTAAGTATAAATTAAGAATCTCAGTTTATGCACATGGTAGCTAAGCACATGCATGCATTGAGCTTAGAAAAGAAGAAAAAATGAGGAAGAAGATAATCAAACTCAAAATCAAACATTAACACAAGCTTCATTACTAGGATTCATCTAACCCTAGTTAAAAGAAATTTGGAATATCACATTTGAATTAAAATCTATTGAGTAATTGATAAACATCATCATAATCCAAGTTTAAATGTTGTTTTAAAAGTAATAGATGATCTAGAAAGAAAACAAAAATAGAATATGAAAGTTATTGTAGCTTTCTCTATAGCTGCTATAGAAATTCTAAAAAATAACTAAGTTGCTGCACATTGTGGTTTCATGCAATACATGCGCCTAAAAATTAGTTTTCAAGAATAACTTCAACTTGAGCACTTAAAAATAATCAACAACTTCTAAAACCAATGCGTGCTACGTAACTTCTATTTACAATTTTGTCCTTCTAAAATAGTTTTAAAATTTTCAAATTTACTTCTAAAAATTGCTGCTAAAAAATCCTTCTTAGCTTTAGAAATTTTTTTTCTTGTTAAGCTACTTTAGAATTTCTGAACTTCAAAATTTCACTACTTCAAAAGTTCTAATGGAGCTTCAGAATTTCTGAAGATCAAGCTTTGAAAACTCTTTAGAATACGGTTGCTCTGTCACACTTCTGAGATTAATACTTCACAACTTCAGAAGTTCTGTCGCACTTCTGAGAACCTCTGTTACACTTCTAAAGTTATTTTTGAATGCCTCATGCAATATGGACACAGTTCTGAGAACCTCAAAACAAGTTCAGAACCACCTCTATCACACTTTTGCTGTTAGTTTGAACATCCTTTAGAAATTCTATTGCTCTTCTGAAGTTAGATTTGCCCCCTTTAGAAATTTTGTCAACTTCTCAGAACCTTAAAAACACTTCATGTTGCCCTTCTGAGAACATCAGAAACTATTTATCATGTCTTCAAAAACCTTTGTTGCACTTCTAAGAACTTTAAAAACCCATTTAATACTTCTACTGCAAGCCTCAAAACCTCACTCAGAAACTTTTCTAAATCCTCTTTCGCACTTCTGGAAATGTTAGAAACCACTTAGAACTACTTTTGTCGCACTTTTGAGAACTTATACTAGCCTCAGAACTCACCATTTCTAAACTCCATTAAGAGCTAGTTCCTAATATCAGAACCCCTTCAGAGATTCTGATGCACTTCTGAAGAGTAGGCTACTTCAGAAATTCTAAGATTGCACTTTTGAGTCAGAATCTCTTTAGAACTTCTAACACACTTTTGACAGCTAAGCTACTTTAGCAATTCTGAGTTTTGCCCTTTTTAACTATGTCAGAATTCCTTCAAAACTTCTGACACGCTTCTGATGATGGTGAACTCATCCAAGACTTTTGATGACTGCAAAATCCTCCACAACTTCTGATGGTTTCGAGATTCTAAGATGGATACTATACTTCTTTAGAAGTTCTAACATTAATATTCACAGCTCAGAAATTTACTTTACTGCTTAAGAGATTTACTTCACTTGGTCAGAAATTCTGATGTTATATATGAGTGGAAGTTTTGACATTATGATAGTGCAACTAAATAAACTGTCACAATGTCAAATTTTCTGTTTGCCAAGTACCCAACAAACATTTCAAATTTTGTGATGCTCAACTTCTTCAACTCGTCTTTTTCACTTTTATCTAAAATTGACTGAATGTGATACCTTTTGCATATTTTCAATAGTTTTACACCTAAAACAAAAACTAACTCAACTAAGTGCAATATTTAAGCAAAACCAATGAGCTAACATCAACTGAGGATCCAAAATATATGAATTTAAGTATTAAAATATGATAAAATATGAGCTAATCAGATACCCCCAAAGTTTACTTTTGATCATCCTCAAGCAAAATAGTAACCAAAGTTATGAAATGGTTAGAATAATCTCTCTTAATCAATCAATAACATGCCAAACAAATTGCACATATACACATAACTTAAAAATTATTCAAGACACTTGCCATGTTCTCTCATGAAACTCATGCATTTTCAATCCCTTAATGAAGTGAGAATGTGTGTGTGCTTTGTCAATCTCATGTTACATGCATGCCTTTCAATTAATAATATGCAATTCAGTGATTCTGATATTTTCACAAAACATTCCATAAGCTTGTTTTTCATAATCCCTCTTCATGAATGTAGATAACTCTGTTCACTTGGATCAATAGGTCTTTGTTAAGCTTGTATTGGGGCCTTGGGTTTAGCTAACAAAAAAAAAAAAAAGAAAGAATAAGGATTCATAAAGTAAGAAATTATCAATAAATTGTATATGAATATTTACTCTCTTGACTTATTATTTAGATTTCTCTCTTTCTTTATGGGTTGTATTACTACCACACCCCCTAATTTATTTTCTTTTGAATTCATTAGGATGTGATCCCCCCAATTGAATGATGAATCCTCATTGATTCTTTTCTTTTTATCCTTTTTCTTTATTTTGGCATTCTTCTTTTAATTGCTCCCAAACTTATCTTCTTTTGCTTCACTCATAACAACCATGTGTATAGATTATATATCTTAATAGGTCAAACATGGTTTTTTAGGCTTAAAGGGTTTGGATGATAAAGCTAAAGAAAGGAAAAGCTAAAAGGTAGTCTTTCACATGCTTTACATATGTCATTCTTTCATTAAGGCTTAATGGGGATACTTTTGACATGATGCACTAGATTAGCTTGAAAGGCTCATACTAATTAAAGAAAATACCTAAATCATTTTCAAGTAAATATGTTATCTAGAATTTCGCCTTGAGGGATAATCAAACAAGTTCTAGCATACTTATATAAACCAAAATGTCACTAATTTTACAAAATTATCAATTAATCCACATACACTTTACATGATCATGACAGAAAGTGCTCAAAAGTCATCATTCATGAAAAAAAAGATTTATCACAAGAATCATTAAATCATAAGGTAACATCTATCCTTCCTTCTAAATCATGAGTAATGACAATAAAGAACTAAGCCTATATTATTGACCTTCAAGAGAGAATCCAATTTAGTTTCAATGTTTTATCAAACTTGCATAATTACTTGTGGATTTTCTTAGCTAAGTCAAAAAAAAATTAAAGCTCATTGAAAAAGTATACCTAAATTTGAAAAAAAAATTGCCCAAAATTGAATAAAAGTCTTCACATATACCCCCAAACTTAAACTAAACATTGTCCTCAATGTGAAACAATGAAAGAAAGTTAAGATTGAGAGCCTCCCTGAATGGAATGATGTTACATTCTCAGTGTTCCTAATATGCATATGTGAACTGTCTATCTGTCTGTCTATTCCTCATGAGTTGAACTTCCTCCTTTGAAGTTTATCATTCTCCTTTACTGGTAGATAAGAATTGATCAAAAGATGATGGTTGCTAGGAGAGATTATCTAAGATTAAGAAAAAATCAAAAAGAACCTAACCAAAAAGAGAAAACAAAACACAACTAAAAATCCTAAAAGAGAAGGGATGAAGAAGTAGTTTTGATTTATAGTCTTCAGCTTAACTTTATCACTTCTTCATGCATTCATTTTTAATTTCTCCCTTGCTTCATCACTTCTTCATGCATTCATTTTACATTTCTGCCCTGCTTTGTCACTTCTGAATTTGATGTTGTGCAAACAAAGAATAGGGTTGATCCTCTTGATGTCAGCTATTGTCTGACTGAAGGCATATTCCTACTCATATGAAAATTCCACTAGCTAGTCCTCTTGAATTTCATCAAGCACATATGATTTGATTACTGGCAATATGTTATCTTTGGAGGGCTTGGGGTATCTAGTTATAGAGTGGTTCAATTCCTCAAATTTGACAAGTTGCTTATGAGGCTTATCTCCTACTACAAGTGTGTTGGTGAGTTCGTAAATTGTTGTATTCTCCTCCACAAGTTGTTCCACTTCATCAACCTTGAAACAGTCATTAGAAATATTAGATAGTTTTATAGCTTTAAAATATTAAATTTAACTTCCTTATCCTAAACATGCATTGTGAGCTCACCCTTTTGTACATCAATTAGTGCCTTTCTAGTAGCTAGAAATGGCCTCCGTAAGATGAGTGGAATCTATTTATCTTCCTCCATGTCAAGAACCATGAAATCTGTAGGAAAGATGAACTTGTCAACTTTTACCAAAACATCTTCCACAATACCTCTTGGATGTCTAATTATATGATTATCTAGTTGAGATGATATTGAGGTTACTTTGGCCTCTCTCAATTCTAATTTTTTGAAAATAGAAAAAGGCATTAAGTTAATACTTGCACCAAAATTACACAATGCCTTTTCAAAATAAGAATCACCAATAGTGCAAGAGATAGTGAAACTTTCTAGATCTTTCATCTTCTATGGCAGTTTATTTTGCAGGATGACTAAACATTCCTCATTCAACTTCATAGTTTCATATGCCTTTAGCTTCCTTTTGTTTGCCAAAATTTCCTACAAAAATTTTGCATAATTAGGCATCTATGCTAAGGCATCTACAAAAGGAATGTTAAGATGTAATTTTTTAAATACATCCAAAAATTTAGAGAACTACTCATCCATCTTATGCTGTTGAAGTCTTTGAGGATAAGGGATTGGAGGTACATATGACTTAGGCTTGAAACAGTTTGCTCTTGGCTGCCTTTTGTGGTTGTTCAGTGGCTTCCTTTTATTTTTCTTTGGGAGTCTTTTGTCGAACATCTTCTTCTCCCACTTGCTTGCCACTCCTCAGGGTTATAGCTTTTACTTGTTCAACTGGATTTTTCTCTATGTTGCTTGGTAAAAATCCTTGTTGTCTTCTTGGCATCATGTTTGCCAACTGTCCAACTTGCCTATCCAAATTTCTAATTGACGCCTCCATATTTTTGACTGATGCATTTTGATTATGAAATCTCATGTCAATGCTGTTCATGAAGTCTTGAGTGTTGCTAACAAGTTTAATGACAATCTCTTTCAAATTGGACTTTTTCTCTTCTAGTTGCTTGAATTCTAGTGATGGCCTCACTGCATTCTGATTGCTCAATGAGAAATTTGGATGATTTTGCCACACTGGATTGTATGTATTACTGTAGATATTATTTGGCAGCCTGTTAAAATTACCAACAAAGTTAGTATTCTCACTACATTATGCAAAAGTGTTACCTATTTGACAATCCATGCTATCATGTCCTCTACCATGTAAATCACAATTCACTTTCTAAATTTTCATTGTTAAAACATTCATGTTGTCTATGTTTCGATTCAATGCTTCAAACTGTGCAGTGAGTGCAGTGAGACCATCCACTTCATGCACTTTGATTGGTCTCCTCAAAGATAACCTCTCAGTAGGCCACTGATAACTGTTGGATGTCATCTCCTTCAATATTTCATAAGCTTCTTCTAACATTTTTTTGTTCAATGATTCCCCTACAACTGCATCAATCATAGAATAAAAAATTAGACTAGTCTCATTATAAAAAGTTTGTACTACATCCATATGAGGAGTCCATGATGTGGGCATCTTCTCAGCAAGTCCTTAAATCTCTTCCATGCCTCATATAGTGATTCATTGTCTATATACATGGAAGTTATAATATTGTTAGGCGTCTTAGCAGATTTTGAAGGAGGGAAAAACTTATCAAGAAATTTTTGTGTCATAGCATCCCAAGTTATGATTGAGCCCGCAGGAAGAGAAGAAAGTCAACTTTTAGCTTTATCATTTAGAGAAAATGGAAATAACCTCAACCTGATTACATCATCAGAAACTCCATTATATTTAAATATATCACAGATCTCAAGACAAGCATCTATGTGGTTGTTTAGATCATCCCTTGGAAGTCTACTAAATTGCATTAATTGCTGAAGCATATGAATGAGAGATAGCTTGATCTCAAAATTTGTTTGCTTGAATTGCAGGTCTTCTCATGCATGATGTTTGTCCTGAATAGTTGGAGTAGCATAATCTCTCAAAAGCTTGCATGGATTTTCAACTATAGCTACTCCAGCTACACCCGCTTCTTCCATCTTTTCAGTCCAATTTGATTATTCTCCCAGTCTTCTTTTGTAAGTACAATTAATTTGTAGGTCAAACTCAACTAGATTGCCTTGCTCACTTCATACCATAAACCACTCTCTGCAACAAAGAAAATAATAGAAACAATCTAAATCTAGAATTAAAAATAAACTAAACCAAATAATCAAACTAAACATATAAACTAGAAACTATGCAGAATAGAAAAACCAAAGTAATACTAATCTTGATTATTATTGTTATTAGTGTATAACTTCACTGCTAACCTAGCAATGGCATCAAAAACTTGTTTGCTTTTGTGCAAGTATACACGATCACAAGTAATATAAATGAGGTGTGTTGAGTATCGTTACCATGAAGAAGTATGTTGTTACACACTAAGTATTTAATTTATATCAAATCAATAATATTTGATTGAGTAAATTTTAGTAAATGATATAAGAACTAAATCTAAACAAAATAGTGAAGTCCACAAATCGCAAGATCAAAAGATAAAAGATCAATTGATGCAATATTGGGGATTCAACTTCACCTAGCAAATTCACTTGTATTGATGAATTCCATGGAGTAAATTATCATTCCTCTCATTATCAATCGAATGTACTAAAGTATCTACCACCCTTTCTAAAGTACGATGTTAGGTGTACTTATTAAAGTTACCTACTATGTCTCCATGTAGATCCAAATCAATAAACCCATTAAGCTTATGTATCCATGTGTAATATATGTGCTCGCAAGGTCATATGCACACAGATTGCACATGTACAATAGTTATCTCTAGACTTCATTGCATCATATGTTCTTCAATTCAAGACTCTATTTCTAATTCACATCTTTCAAGTATAAATTAAGAATCTCAGTTCCTGTACATGGTAGCTAAGCACATGCATGCATTAAGCTTAGAAAGGAAGAAACAATGAAAAAGAAGATAAATAAACTCAAAATCAAACATCAACATAACCTTCAGTGCTAGGATCCATCTAACCTTGGATAAAAGAAATTTAGAACATCATATTTGAATTAAAATCAACTAAGTAATTGATAAACATCATCATAATCTAAGTTTAATTGTTGATTTAAAAATAATAGATCAACTAGAAAGAAAACAAAAATAGATTATGAAAGTTATAACATCTTTTTCCAAAAATCTCCTTGTAAAAGTACTTCTCCTCATCCAACTCTCCCTAAGCCTCGATCCTTGGATGTCCTTAAATAACCTAAGTAATAGGATTTTATTAGAACTTTCCCATTATGCATAGAGATCCTCTTCCAACAATAACTTATATTTCTTCGCAAAAATATAGCTTCCAAAACATTACAGTGCATAAAATAGAAGTTCTAAAAATAACTAAGTTACTGCACATTGTGGGTTTTAGTAATACATGTGCTTAAAAATCAGCTTTCAAGAATAACTTCAACTTGCACATTTAAAAATAATCTGCAACTTCTAAAACCAACACTTGCTGCACAAATTCTATTTGCAATTTCGTCCTTCTAAAACACTCTTAAATCTTTCAAATTTACTTCTGAAAATTGCTGCTAAGAAATCCTTTTGAGCTTTATAATTTTTTTCTTGTCAAGCTACTTCAAAATTTCTAAACTTCAAAATTTTACTGCTTCAAAAGTTCTGACGAAGCTTCAGAATTTCTGAAGATCGAGCTTTGAAAATCCTTCAGAATACTGTCGCTCTGTCATACTTTTGAGATTAATACTTTATGACTTCAGAAGTTCTATTGCACTTTTGAGAACCTTTGTTACACTTCTAAAGTTATTTTTGAATGCCTTATGCAATATGGACACAGTTCAGAACCACCTCTATCACACTTTTGTTGTTAGTTTGAATGTCCTTTAGAAATTCTATTGCTCTTAAATTTGTCCCCTTTAGAAATTTTGTCAACTTCTCAGAACCTCAGAAACACTTCATGTTGCCCTTCTGAGAATGTTAAAAACTATTCAGCATGTCTTCAGAAACCTTTATTACACTTCTGAAAACTTCAGAACCCATTTAGCACTTCTTCTGCAACCCTCAAAACCTCACTCAAAAACTCTTCTGAATCCTCTTTTGCACTTCTGAGAATGTCAGAAACCACTCAAAACTACTTTGGTGCACTTCTGAGAACTTCTGCTGAACTTAGAGCTCACCATTTCTAAACTCCATTAAGAACCAATTCCAAATATCAGAACCCCTTCAGAGATTCTGACACAAATTTGAAGAGTAGGCTACTTCAAAAATTCTGAGATTGTACTTTTGAACTACCGTGGAATCTCTTCAGAACTTCTCACACACTTCTGATAGTTAAGCTACTTCAAAAATTTTGAGTTTTTCCCTTTTCAATTATGTAAGAATTCCTTCAAAACTTCTGAAACACTTCTGATGATGGCGAATTCATCCAAGACTTTTGATGACTGCGAAAACCTCCAAAACTTTTGATGGTTCTGAGATAAATACTTTCCTTCTTCAAAAGTTCTAATGTTAATATTCACTACTTATAAATTTACTTTATAGCTTTAGATATTCACTTCACTTGGTCAAAAGTTTTGATGTTATATGTGAACAGAAGTTTTGACATTATAATAGTGTAATCAAATAAAACTATCACGACATTAAACTCTCCATGTAATACATTATTTATTTTGGTGTCTTGAGGTTAGATTTTTATTTGCCAAGTACCTAATGAACATGTCAAATTCTATGGCGCTCAACTTCTTCAACTCATCTTTTTCACTTTGATCTAAAATTGACTCAATGTGACGCCTTTCACTTATTTTTAACAGTTTTACACCTCAAACAGAAACTAACTCCATTAAGTGTAATATCTAAGCAAAACCAATGAATTTACATCAATTGAGGACCAAGATTTTTATGAATTTAGGTATTAAAATATGATAAAATGTGAGCTTTGTTGGTCCCACCATATGGCTAAATAACTCAATCGTATGGAAGTAATTGAATTTACTATAAATACAATGACTCACAAATTAAGAACACATATTATAGTGGTTTGGCACTCCCTACCTACTCCACTCTCCAAGTCACAATCACAGACTTGGGTTCCACTAGTTAACTTAGTCCTAAAGTTATAGTGGTACAGATACTTTGTTTTCTGGACTTACACTTCCAGGTAATAATATAGATGAATCACTTACACAACCTATAATGATTCAATTATCTCTTGGTTTACAACCAAAATCAAGGTATAATTAACACAATAAAGAATGTAATAATGAACAACTTACAACCAATTCAACTCTCAGATGACTTCAGTGCTTTTGAATGTCCAAGCTTCATTCACTTGCAAAACCAAAGTTAGAATCTCTTTTTAATCTTGATCTCTTAATTTTCTCTTGATCACACTACAAGATTTTTCGTCTCTATTTCCTACACACTTTCTTTCAACATATCTCCCCTTAAAATAGATGTTCAATTGCAGCGAGATAGCCTCTCAAAAGAGGTTAAAGAAAGTGTCAAAACTATTTCATTTTCAAATCTTATAACTGCTTGCAATGGTGACAAAATCGTCAATGTTTTACCCAAAAATTATTTACATTCTAAGACAAACCGTTGACGTTTTCCTTCATGAAAAACATTCATTAAAGTTTAACTTCACCGGTTATGTCCCTGACTCCAAATCCATCGAGGTTCACCAATTGCCAACTTCGCCTAATTTGAATTCATCAAGGTTCACCAATTGCCAACTTTGCCGGATAAGTCCCTGACTACCAATCTATCGAGGTTGTTGAACAAAACATCGACAGATTTCTTCACTTACCATCTTTCATCCTTAACCTATTTCTAAGAATTTATTTGCACTCTATCCATCACTTCACTAAACCTGATTACATGCATTTCATCAAATTTACATCAATCCATTTTACATCAAATATATATCATCATCAAACCATATAGTAAAACATATTTAATCCAAGTTTGTTCATCAACAACATAGGAAATAGAAATTAAACAATTCTCCCCCTTTTTGATGATAACAAAACCACTTATGGATGAACTTAAAATAACATTCCTTCCCCTATCAACGTGCTTATTTACTCATGCTACCTATACTAATTTCCTCCCCCTTTTTGTTAGAAGAAAAAAGGAATGAACAAGAAAGATATAATCAATATGAATGGAAAGTCATAAGTGTGTGAATTGTAACTATGATTCAAAGAATTAAATTAGGTAATTTAAATAAAATAGTGAAATCACTTCAAATCCTTAAAGGACAAGAGAGATAGTTTATGAAAAAAGTTCTTTGGTTTTCTAACTTTAGAATCATTTGGAAGGAGATGACATTTTCTTTGTTGTGGAGTCAGATTGATCAACTGATGTAGAAGCATGAATTTGCTCCCATATGTATGCCTACAAGTTAGCTTTGAGAGATCCCAGACTAGCTGCAAGTAAGGCCTGCAAGGTAGAAACATCTAGCAAAGGAGAAGTTGAAGTAGTTGTGACATGGGGTGTAGAAGTAGATGTATGAATGGGATGAGTAGGAGCTAGAATGGATGTGGTTGGATTATGTTGAGTATCTAAGATAGTGGTTGTTGAATCATCTCTGACTTGAAGATCTTTACCATTCTTACCATGAGAATGCTCCTTTTCATCTAGATCTTGCTCATCTCCCAAAATATCTTGATAAAACTCATCTCCACTCCCATCATTTCCTTCAACTTTAGCTTCAGTTCTTGCTGCTTCATCATCTTGAATAGGAATCTCATCTTCATTATCTCTAGGCATAGTTGAAATGTATCTCTACTTACCATCATCATACTTGATATATCTCATCTTTCTGAGTGTTCCAATATTTATCTCATTGTAACTTGAAGGACAAGTTGGAATATCATCAGAAAGATCTATTTCATTTCAAAGTGTTGAAATAATCTTGTCAAATACATGACATGGGGAAGATGTCTATTAGCTCTATCTTTTTGATTGAACATGTACAATAACATTGCATCCACAAGATCATGCTCCAGATTATAAACAATGCAGTAAATCAATACACATTCAAGAATACTAACTATATCATGTCCTCCATTTCTAGGGAATAAACAATGGGTCACTATGTGATTAATTAGTTTGAACTCCATAGAAGAAAATTCTTTGTTAGTGAATCCTTGTTTCCTATTAGATAGTGACTCCTTCCCCATTAAATGTTCAACAACTTCTTTTCCATCATATGTTTTATCAGCTGAAACATATGAAAGTCTCATTATTGATGCAACTCTTTAGTAGTGAAGCTAATTTCCTTCCCTTGGAGATAAGTAGAGTAAACATAAACTTCATCCTCTCCTTCTTCTTCACATAGATAAAAATAAAATAACTTCACTAATTCATCATAGATCATCAACTTTTCTGCTAGAAACTCAAAATCCCAAATTTTCTCTACTAGTTAACAAATTAAAACCCTTCATCTTCAAAGAATTTATAATTCAAGAACTTCCTTGTGTATAGTTCTTGCACCCAAGTTTCATATAGAACTCAGTTTTGTCCTTCTTTGATCTGAAGTCCTTTTTTGTTGGGTCCACCGAAACTTGTTTCTTTGGTAAAGAAGTGGGTTTCTTTCGATGTGGGTAGGAACTCATTTTTTGGGAGTGTATCTTCTTAGAATGATTGTATTTGGACTTTTTGGGTAATGGAGAAGGTTTGGTTTTAGAAGATATACTTTTCCTATGTTTTAGTTTGAGAGAAGTATAAATGGGAGATGATGAAGATTCACTTGAAATCCTTAGCTCTGCTTCTTGAGTTGGTTCAGAAAATGGAAGTTTCTCTTCATCAATATTGATGGGATTGTCCTGAGTAGTTTGTGTACCTTGTGTTCTAGAGGGTTCTTGAATAAATATTCCTCCTATTATTCTCTTGTTCTAGGAGGAGAAGGTCTAGGCTTAGAGGAATCCACCAAATTCCTCTTTCCTTTCTCCTCATATAAGGCCTTCCTTGACACAGCAACTTTCTATCGGAAAGACTAAAATGAAAATGAATTTTAGAGATTCTGTAATTCAAGGCTCAATTTTATTCAAATCAAAGGATAGGACTGAACTCATATTGAGGCAAATCAAAGGATAAGGCTTGTCAAAATAGAATAGTGGGTTTGAACAATAAGGATTGTCAAAACAGGAACCAAATTCAACACACTTATTTGCATGTGGTAGGTACATTTGTCACAATAACATCAAGACAACCTACATTGCAATGATTGTCAACTAAGCAAAGTCTACTTACATTAATCATAGAATAATCATGAATCCAACTTGAAGGACATTCATTTAGGTGCAAGAACTAATGGAATAGTAAGAACTTTGGTAGAAACAGGGGTTGTCAACAACAATCACGGCATTCATAAAAATTCAATGAAGAAATATAGTTTAGTCATAGATATGAATGATGATAGATGAAAAGTGATGGATCTTACATGAAAACAAGGATTCAACCCAAAAATTGAAAAGATTTTCAATACACAAACAAAGCATCTCATCATATAATGGAATAATCACCACAATATTCATGTAGAGAATGAAAAAAGCCACATACAAGGAATCACATGAATGGATTTGGAAATGAGACTAGAGTTTTTGTAAATTCAAAAACCCTAAAACCCCCAAATTTTGAATTTTCAAAGTAAATGAAGGAGCATTTCAAAAATCCTTCTTAAACCACATGGATATGAACTAATTAGACATAGGGCATCTATTTATCATGATAAATACATAGAAATGAGAAAGGATTTTGAAGAAAAACTTCAAATCCATGATTTTTTGAAGGAAAATCAAAAACTAAAAGAGGAAACATGAAAATCAAAGCATTACCATGTTTTTGATAGAGAAGGATGGAAAGAATCGACCTAAATATGTCCAAATGAGCAATGGGGAATAGAGAAAGCAAAGAGGAGATGAATGAGTTTTTCAGAAATGAAAACCCTGGCTTTAAGGAAAAGAAGAGTAACCATCCCGCGCAAATCGCGTATTTAAGTTGCGCTACTGGCTCTGAATCCATTGATGTTTTAATCCATGACATTTACAATCCATTGAAATCTATCATTCATTGATGTTTTGTAACATAGATAAAATTTAAATAAACATATCTTTTATTTAATGCATGCTATTAATTATGCAAATGGATTAATGATGCCTAACTCTTTTTTGATTTGTAAAAATCTATCAATATGAAGTGGTTTTGTGAAAATGTCTAACAGTTGATCTTTAGTTGGAATAAATTCAACTGAAATATCTTTTAATTGAACATGATCCCTTATGAAGTGATCTCTTATTTGAATGTGTTTAGAGCATGAATGTAATACTGGATTTTTAGTCAAATTTATTGTGCTTGATTATCACATTTGATTGGCAAACATTCCACATTAAAGTCATAGTCACTTAACTACTATTTCATCCAAAGTATTTGAGCATAACAACTAATCGCTGCTATATATTTAGCTTCAGCTATTGATAGTGCAATAGTACTTTGTTTTATAGAGTACTAGGATATAAGCATACTTCCTAGAAACTGATAAGTTCCATTTCTACTTTTCTATCTACCTTGTATCCAACATAATAGGCATCATAATAACCAACTAAATCAAATGATGATCCTCTAGGATACCATAATCCTAAATGAGATGTTTCCACAAGATATTAAAAAGGTGTTTAACAACAGATAAATGTGACTCCTTTGGATTTGAATGAAATTGAGCACACATCACATACTAAACAAAATATTAGGTCTACTAGTAGTCAAATATAACAATGAACCAATCATACTCTTGTATAGTCTCTGATCTATACTTTTTCCACTTTCATTTTTCTCCATTTTGATACTTGCACTCACAGGGGTAGGCATGCATTTTAAGTTTTCCATTTTGAATTTCTTCAACATTTCTTTGATGTATTTTGATTATGAAATGAAAATACCTTTATTAGATTGTTTTACCTATAATCCAAGAAAAATGTTAGTTCACCCATCATACTCATTTCAAATTCACTTTTCATCATATTTTCAAATTCCTTGCAATATTTTTTATTTATAGAACCAAAAATGATATCATCCACATAGATTTGTACAACAAGAATGTTTGAATGAATATGTTTAATTAATAATGTTGTGTCAACTTTACCTCTTTAAAAATTTTTACTCAATAAAAATCCACTTAGTCTTTCATGCCAAGCTCCTGGAACTTATTTAAGACCATATAATACTTTTGTGAGTTTGAACACATAGTCTAGATGTTCATGATCTTCAAAGCCTAGAGGTTGTTTGACATACACTTCATTTAAATATCCATTTAAGAATGCACTTTTTATATCCATTTAAAATAATCAAAATTTTTTGAATGATGCAAAAGCAAGTAACATTCTTATGACCTCAAGTCTGGCAATAGGTGCAAATGTCTCATCATAATCTATTCCCTCTTCTTGAGAATATCCCTGTGCTACTGGGCTTGCTTTATTTCCTACAATAATCCCAGATTCATCAAATTTATTTCGAAAGATCCATTTTATGCCAACTATAGACTGATCATTTGGTCCTAGCATAAATATCCACACATTATTATGTTTAAATTGATCTAGCTCTTCTTGCATTAATATGATCTAATTTTCATCTAAAATGACATCTTTTACTATTTTGGGTTCAATGTAAGATAAGAAAGCAAAATTACCATAGACATTATAAAGCGAGTTACGAGTTCTCACATTGTCATACACATTTCCTATAACATCTTCTAATGGATGATACCTATGAGTATGAACTAATTGGGATGGTTCAGTCAACTCACCTTCATTCACCTATTCTTCATGAATGTTTAGATCCTTACTGAGCTTCAATTGATGTTTCAAGAAAATTAAATATCTCATTTTCATCATCTGCATTATCAACCTTTCTCGGCCAAGAGTTAGTCTCATCAAATTTTACATGGACTGACTCTTCTACTATGTATGTTTGCTTATTATAGATTTAATATGCTTTGCTGGAAGAAGAATACCCTAGAAATATAACTTCATCACTTTTCTTGTTAAATCTATCAAGGTTATCTTTTTATTATTTAATACAAAGCATTTACAGCCAAAGGAATAAAAATATGCTTAATGTTTGGCCTTCTACCTTTCCACAGTTTATAAGAAGTTTTCTTTAGAATTGGATGAATGTAAACATAATTGATTATATAACATGCAGTGTTTATAGCTTTAGCCTAAAATCTATGAGGAAGGTTTGTATCACTCAACATTGTTCTAGCTATTTCAACTAAAATTATATTCTTCCACTTAACCACTCCATTTTGTTATGGAGTTCTACGTGCAGAAAAATTATGAGTTATTCCAGGTTCATCATAGAAATCATTGAACTTAATATTATCAAATTCTCTGCCATGATCACTTCGTATTGAAAGAATTCGTGTTCCAGTTTTATTTTGAACTTTGTGATAAAATTTCTTGAAAAGCTCAAAACATTCATCTTTTCCACCTAGAAACAGTACCCAAGTATATTTAGAAATATCATCAATAATTACATACCTGTACTATTTTCTACTTAAACTTCTTCATTGTGTAGGTCCGAAAATATCCATATGCAATAACTCAAGAGGCTTTGATATAGAAACAATATTTTTTGATCTGAAAGAAGCTTTTATTTGTTTACCAAATTGGCATGCATCACATACATGATCCAAATTGATCTTCATTTTTGGTAACCCTTTTACAAGATCAAGTTTAATAAGCTTCTTAATTGTGTACATGTTGGCATTACCAAAGCATTTATGCCATATTAAAGACTCATTGTCTACTGCAGATAGATACTTTACATGATCTGCACTAAGGTCCAAAGTATATACAATTCCAATTCGCTTTCCATAACATATACTATTTCCTACATTATTGTGAATAATACATTTATTAGACTTAAACACAACTTCAACACCTTTATCACATAGTTGAATTATGCTCAAAAGGTTGTATTTAAGACCTTCTACATATTACACATCAATGATATCCATACCTGAAATACTTACCATTCCAATTCCTTTGATTATTGTCTCCAAAAGTTATTTTACCTTTATCCTGAAAAAACAAACTTTTGAACAAATGCTTGCTTCCTATCATGTGATGTGAACATCCACTATCAAGGCACCACTTGGATTTTATTCTTGAAGTCAAGTATACCCGTAAAAGAAAAAGTCAAGTCATTGGTACCCATATATTGGGTTCATGTTTGTAAGCTAGGAAAACAATTTGTTTAGGCACCCAAATTAATTTTATCCCATTATTTTGTAGTCTTTTTATTGAACAATTATAAGCAACATGTCCAGATTTGTTGCAAAAATAATAATGCCCTTTATGAAAGTTGAAAGTTTTTCTTTTGAAATATGTAGTATGATTCTAATAATTTGAACAATTGTTCTTTATTTGATTGATCATATTTTTCAAGGAAGTACTATACATATTCAACTTTTAGTTTTCATCCAACATCTTCTTTGAGTCATTTTTCGCAAGATCATTTTCAAATTTCAATTTTGAATATTCATCAAAAAGAACATTGAATTCTAGTTGAATTCTTTGTATAACTTCTTTTTGCATATGAAACTCCTTTTTCAACTTTGCATATTTTTT
The DNA here is from genome assembly GCA_036873735.1 of Pouteria campechiana. Taxonomy (NCBI): domain Eukaryota; kingdom Viridiplantae; phylum Streptophyta; class Magnoliopsida; order Ericales; family Sapotaceae; genus Pouteria; species Pouteria campechiana. The sequence goes on from JAYJMB010008455.1 coordinate 49,776, forward strand.
AGTTATCAACTTTGATTCATTAAGAAGTTCAGTGTGTTCTTTTTGCAATTCAAACAAGAACTCATCATAACTTACCTTACCTGACTCATCGCTCTCATTGTCTTCATCTTTATGTGCCATTAGGCCAATATGAGACTCCTCACTTTTAGATTTAGAATCTATAGAGATAGATGAATCACTGTCACACCAAGCTTCAAAATTCTGAGGTTTCTCGTTCTTCTTTCTATACTTTTTGACTGATCGGCATACTCTCTTTAGATATCCATTTCTGCCACAATTATGACATATGAGTTCCTCTTCTTCCTTCTTAACTGAAGTTTCAGTTTTAAATTTTTTATCACCTTTCTTATTCTGCACTCTTTGAGCAGCTGCAAATCTATTCTTCATTTTGTTATTTGTTTGAAGAAATTTTTTGAATCGATAGTGAGCATAGAAATTTTCTCATTTTCTTCACTTGCATCAATATCAGATCGATTACAATTAACTTTTAGGCCTATAGATCTCTTACCTTTTGATTTGATTTTATTCTTCTTGATGACATGATCATTTGATAGGAACAATCCCATCAAGTCATCAACCTTTAACTTTGAGATGTCTTTTACTTCTTCGATTGCCATCACTTTTGCTGTCTAAGCTTTAGGTAAAGATCTAAGTATTTTCTAAACTTTTTCCTTCTTAGTAATCTCTTTTCCAAGACCTTTCAAAGCATTGACAATCTTGGTAAACCTGTGATTCATCTCAATAATGGATTCGTTAGGAAGCATTGTAAGCAGATCATAATCACGCATTAAAATATTCATTCTTGTCTCCTTTACTTGTGATATGCCTTCATAGGTAACTTGAAGTTTCTCCCATATATCTTTTGCAATTTTAAAAGTTGACACTCTTTCAGATTCAGCTTGAGAAATAGCACAATATAATAAGCTTTTAGCTTGTTCATTTGCTAAACTTTTCTTTTTTTGTTCTGCAGTCCAAGTACTTATTTTTCCAACTGGTGTTGTAAAGCCATCTTCAATTATGCATCATGTAGACATGTTATAACCCATTAAGAAACTTTGCGTTCTAAATTTTCATAGAGATTAATTATCTTTAGTTAGATATGGATGTCTATTTATAGATAATCTCTCTAGAAAACTAGTTGATTGGAATGCAAATCCATTGCTTTCATTTCCATTTTCATTTCCATTTCTGACACTATTGTCATTGCCACTTTCATTTGTACTTGATGTAGCCATAGAAGATCACTTTGAGCATTATAGAGATAGCTCTGATACCACTTGTTGGTCCCGCCATATGGCTAAACTAACTTAATCTTATGGAAGCAATTGAAAGTATTATAAAGATAATGACTCATGAATTAAGAACATTGATGAAATCATGATTCGGCACTCCCTACCTACTCCACTCTCCAATTCATAATCACAGACTTGGGTTCCACTAATCAACTTAGTCACAAAGTTTCAGTAGTACAAATACTCTGTTCTCTGAACTTACACTTCCAGGTAACAATATAGATGAATCGCTTACACAACCTATAATGTCTCAACTATCTCTTGGTTTACAACCCAAACTAAAGTACAATCAACACAATAAAGAATCGAATAATGAAAAGTTTACACCAATTCAACTCTCAAGTGACTTCAGTGATTCTGATTATCAATAGAAGCTACACCAATTCTCAGAAGTTCAATAGAAGAACCTTAGAAGTTCCGCAATAAGTGCACAAAGGTAACTGATAAGTAGATGAACCTCAGAAGTTCTGAATACTTATCATAGAACTTCTATAGCTAGATAGAAGAAGAAAAACACAATGAAGCTTTAAATCTTTTTTTTCAAATGGTTGGAAAGCTACGAGAAATAATCATTACAGCTAAGGTATCTTCCATAGCTTATAAAAGGAAGATTCAAATGTCTAGAAGAGAAGCCGAGAGAAATAAGAAAAAGTTTACTCAAGGATTTACTAAAGTCTCTTTAGATTTAACTCCATGAGATCAAGTCCATTACGCTACATTCCAACAACTGTTCAAAGCAAAATATTCAATAACACTTGGAGTCTAATTCTTATTGTTCTTTTCTGCTATTTTTATTGTCTTTTTATCACTACACTTTATACACTTTGCCTATCAAGAGGCATTCATTTTTGTACATGGTAATTTACTTTTTTCTCATTTGCAAGCAAGGAGCTTGCATCTATAATGAACAACAAGTAGAAAAACTTACTAAAGTTTGTATAAGTTGTTAGTAACCTTTGAAAACCATCTGGTATAAGTTTTTGGTGAGCTTTGAAGACCAATGTATATAAGTTGTTGGTGAGCTTTGAAAACCAACTTGTATAAGTTTGTTGGTGAGTTTGTTGGTGAGCTTGAAATCCAACAAGTGTTAGCAGACCCTGAGCCTAGCAAGAGAGGCTAACTTAGAGAAGTGGAGTAGGTACCCAGCTAAGGGCCGAACCACTATAAAAGGCATTATTTTAGTGCGTTGTGTGATCTTTCTTATTTTATTTTAGCACTACTTTTTAAACTTGACCAAAATTTTTAAAGGCTCAATTCACCATCCCTCTTAAGCCACCATTATCCAAGGACCAACAATTAATATGAGAGAAAACTTCAATTGTTATTTCTTACATACCGATCTATATAACTTGGGAAGAGATCCCAATGGCCAGCTACTTCCACAACAGTTTAACTAAGGGTTAATCCACTTTTGGACCTCCACTATTTGATGACACAAACTATGGTTATAGGAAGATGAGAATGAAAAAATTTTTGATTGCTGCAGATTATAAATCATGGAGAATTATCAAAGATGGGTTGATTATCCTAAATACAAAAGACAAGTACATCATTGAGGACATCCAAATAGTTGAAAGAGATGCCAAGGTAAAGAATTGCCTTTACTGCACCCTTACACCCTTTGAGTTTAACAAGATTTCCACTTGTGATACTGCTAAGGAAATCTGGAAGAAACTGCAAGTTGCACACAAAAGAACAAAATAAGTGAGAGAAACTAAAATAAATCTTCTTATGCAGTAATACGAATCTTTAAGTAAGAAGGAAATAGAGTCAATTCTAGACATGTTTGGAAGATTCCAAAAGATAATAAATGGGCTATAGAATCTAGGAGAGAAGTATGAACAACCCAAGTTAGTGAAGAAAATACTAAGATCATTATAAAGTCAATGGATGCCTAAAGTAACAGTGATACGAGAAGCAAAGAACATGGACATGATGAGCATATAAGAGCTCCTCGGTTCTCTCATGAGCCATGAGGTATTGATGAAACAAAAATTATTGAAGATCCCAAGGACAAGAAGATAATCGCCCTTAGAGCTGAGTCAGAAGCTGATAACTCCCAAAGTGAAGATCAACAAGTAGATATGATGAGAACATGACAATGACCATATGAAGATTTAAGTCCATGTTGAAGAAGAAGAAATTTGGGAATAGCTTAAGAAATGATTCAAGAAGAAAAGATAAATATAAAGAGTCTCCCATGTGCTACAATTGTAGGAAGACTGGGCACATGAAGTTTGACTGTCCAGAACCTGACAAGAAGCAAAGTGATTAGCAAAAGAAGAAGTATAACTCAAACTTTGACAAGAAAAATAGCAACAATAACAAACACAATATAACTAGCAAAAAATTTGAGAAGAAAAAGAAGGCTTTAACACCATTAAAAATGCTAGATTACATGATGAATGAGAGTGAAAGTGAAGAGACTGAAGAACATCAAGCACAAATTAGTTAGCTTTTGTCAAACAGAAATGATCAAAATGAATTTTGCATTGGAATTAGCTTCATGGCCATCCATGAAGAAGAAGTAACCTCTGACACTGAAAGTCCAAGTCATGAGGAGATGTAAGATGAACCATGTTGGTCCCATGTAAATGAGTAGCTAAAGAGCATAGGGCTGAATGGAGAATATAAAAATTATGTCCAAATAAAAATTAATGACCTAAGGAGAATTAGTAATGCAACACATATGTAGTTTCCATATCTGTTAAATTAATCAACGTGACTACTATTGTCATGCCCCGGCCCCAAGAATAGCATAAATAACTACCATTCCCAAATCCAGGGGTGCTCCCAATATCTATCACACGAGAGATGAAGCATAACCATAAAAACAACCATGATAGTTCATTATTAAAGAAAATATTACAATACAATTCATAATAAAATTAAATACAATCTTTCAACATAACTATAGAAAATACAACATTTATTTTTAACATCACTTTCATAGTAGAATTTTTGTCACATTGATTCTCACACCACGATTAATGTCCTCCATAAGCAGCATTCTCTATAAAATAATTTTGGAGTGAGTTACAGTAACTCAGTAAGTAAAATAGAAATAACTAGCACAAGTGATAAAAATACTGATCGCACCACAATACATATCATAAACTATCTGGTTTGACCGACCACAGCATCAATCTAGGGAAGTACATCTCATCCCTCTATGCTGCCCATTCAAACCTCTTTATTTTACCATCATCTTGTCAAATTAATGCCTTAGATCATATTCTAATTAGTTTAGTGAATCTTATCATCATATCTATCCACTCAAAGCTTATGATCTAATCATCATCAAATACATCAACATCTCAGATCATATCCTGACTAGTTTAGTAGATCACAACATCACATCTATCCAGTCAACCTCATGATTTGACCACTATTTGGACAATCTAACCCTTCCATGAGATATGTCCAAAAGCCTTAAGATCAACTACTTAATCATTAAGATCAGAGATTGTGGGGTCCATTAATCAATAAAACAAGTATGGTCATTCAATTTTATATGATTTGGTCACCTTTTGGATGATTTGACCCTTCCATTGGATCCAGAATGTCTAAAAACCTTAAAATTGACTACTTGATCATCCAAATCAGAGATCAGATGGTCCAGAAACATCAAGAATAATTTTGGTCATTTGTTCATTGCCGGACTAGTGACCGTATGCCACCGTGGTTGCCGGAATATTTTGCTTAGGTTGCCAGAATATTCCGCTTAGGCTTGTTGGGCTTCCACTGCATTAGGTTGGGCTTACGCTGATGCTGGGCTGGCCTGGTTTTCAGCCCAGGGAAAAATCCCAGGCAATGAAATGAACAGGGACGAACCCTCGCTCCATTTTCAATTTTTTTTTTTTACAAAATTTGATTTTGATAGTTGTTAATTTCCAAAACTTTGGAAATCTACAATCCTATGATAAAATGAACACCCTATTCATCTAATGTGGTCCATATGCAATCTATGGTCCAAAATTTCTAGATTTATTAATTTTTCTAATTTCCCATTTTCATCAATTTTAGCAAACTAAATAAATTTATTTTAATCCAAAATTTCTACCATAGGCTAATATAAATGTTTAGAATAAATATGATGATTTAGATCCTCCAAATCATATATACAAGTCACATTAAAAATCACTTCTTATTAAGTCGGAATAAAATCGGAACTTTTTTTTACAAGGATGCTATCAGAGACAGCGTCCATTGTTTTTTTTTTTAACTTATTTCATTTACTTTCTTTGTCAATAACTTCTTATATTAACAACATTTTAAGAATTTGAGACATGATATACTCTACACAATGAGACCTTCAATTCAAGCCCAATATTCAATATGTAATTTTGACAACTATAGAATTTAAAAAAATTCTATTTTCAACGTACAAGAACGTTTTTCAACAATTTAATGGTCATTTCTCATCCAAACCTCACAAAATTCATATAGTATGTGAATTCTTAAAAACTAAACATACTCAACAAATTAGATCATCAAAACATCATATGTATTAATCAGAATAATTTTATTTTTCAAATTCACTAAAAATGAATCTTTTATTCTTTTATTTTTGTACATCCGCATCACATGCATACTAACATATGTCTCAGCTAAAAACATAGTTTATAAACATTTAATTAATGATACAAGCCATTATAATCATCACATGAATAACATAGATGCATCTAAATCACTTACCTGGATGCAAGTCTACGAAAAAAATGTAGAAAATGGATTTTCTTTCTTACTCTCCTTTCTTCCTACCTTCTCTGGCAGCAACAACCCTTCTTCTGCTCCCCCTCTCCCTCTTATTGAGCAATAATGCATGCATGTGATCAACCAAATAGCTCATCATTGCATTAAAAAAAATCAAATGCATACAAGCCACCCACCGTAAATAATTTCAAAACGTCGGCAACCACTTGCTACCAACACTTCATTTAAAATTATTACAGGTTATTACATTCTACCCACCTTACAAAAGTTTCATCCTTGAAACTTGTAATACATTAAGGAAAAGATAAATTAGGGTAAAGTTGATGCATGTCTTCCTCAAGTTCCCTTGTGGCTTCTTTCTCATTGTGGTTGCTCCACTGAACGATGACATGTCTTATTGTCCTCCTTAATTATCTTTGACGGACATCAAGTATCCGAATTGGCCATTCTTGATATGTCAAGTCTTCCTCAAACTGAAATTGCTCTGCATGTAGCACATGAGAAGGGTCTACTATATATCTTCTCAATTGTAAGATGTGGAATACATTGTGGATTCCGAATAATGAAGGAAGTAAAGCCAACCGGTAATGTAACTACACCAATGGATTCCAGAATCTCAAATGGCCCAATGAAATGAGGACTTAGTTTCCCTTTCACTCCAAACCTCATAACTCCATGGGTGGGTGAGACCCTTATAAATACATGCTCTCTAATTGCAAATTGAAAATTTTGATATCTCCCATTTGCATATTTCTTCTGTTTATCCTGGACAGTTTCAAGACGCTTCTTTATCAGCCCAACTTTCTTTGTTGCTTGCTATATTATTTTAGGTGCTAGCAACTTTCGCTCACCAACCTCTTCCCAATACAGTAGTGTATGATACATCTTGCTATATAATGCTTCAAATGGAGCCATGCCAATACTTGCTTGATAGCTATTATTATAGGTAAACTCCACTAATGGCAAATGATGATCCCATGAACTTCCCATGTCTAAAACACAGGCTCGTAACATGTTCTCCAATACTTGGATCATCCTGTTAGATTGATCATCAGTCTGAGGATGATATGCGGAGCTCAGTTACAATTCTGTCCCCATTACCTTCTGCATACTTTGGCAAAATTCTGAGATGAATCGATGATCTTTGTCTGATACAATTAAGACAGGTACACCATGAAGCCTAACAATCTCCCGAATACACAATTTGGCCATCTGATCTGCATTGGAGGTCATCCGGTATGGTAAGAAATGAGTTGTCTTGGTAAGTTGATCCACAATAACCCAGATTATATAACAACATGCCTGAGTTTGAGGTAAGATAATTACAAAATCCATTATGATACAATCCCACTTCCATTCTGGAATTTGAAGTGGTTGTAATAAACCTGCCGGCCTCTGATATTCAAGTTTAGCTTTTGCTGACACACTAGACACTGAGCCATGAACTGAGCAATTTTTGTATTCATATTGTTCCACCAAAAGCTTCCTTTGAGGTCTCAATACATCTTAGTAACACCTGGATGTATGGAAAACCTCGATTGATGTGCCTCTTCTAGGATATCTCTTCAGAGACTTTCTACACTAGGTACCACCAATCTATTTTGGAATAATAGAATACTATCAGGTCCATATTGAAACTCAATTTGTTCTCCTCGGTCTAATTTGTTGCAAATCTCTTAAACAAACAGATCCTATTTCTAAGTTGCCTTAATTCGATCAATAAGAGTCGGCTTAATTTGCAAAGCACTTAGCTGTCTCACTTCTTTTGGAGGCGAACTTCAAATTGCAATCCTTCCATCTGGAAGATGAACTGCATCTGATTTATAACTAGAGCTGTCACTCCTGCATGAGATTTATGACTCAAAGCATTTGCCACAATATTAGCTTTACCAGGATGATAATGAATGGTGATGTCATAATCCTTTAACAACTCCAACCATCTCCTCTGCCAGATATTCAGCTCTTTTTGAGAGAAAATATATTTTAGACTTTTGTGATCTATGAAAATTTTTATCTTCTCACCATACAAGTAATGTCTCCAAATCTTCAAGGCAAACACAACTGCTACGAGCTCCAAGTCATGCATAGGATAATTTTGCTCATACGGCTTCAATTGACGTGAAGCGTATGCTATTACCCTACTATGCTGCATGAGAATACACCCAAGTCCTTTCTTGGAGGAAACACTATAAACCACAAAGTTACCTCTGCTATCCAGTAAAGCCAACACCGGAGCTATGGTTAATCAATTCTTCAACTCTTAGAAACTTCTCTCACATTCATCTATCTACATAACCTTTGTATTTTTGTGTGTCAATTGCGTCATGGGTAATGCAATAGAGGAGAAATTTTCCATGAACTGTCTATAGTAACCTGCCATCCCTAGGAAACTATATACCTCGGTTATAGTAATAGGCCTCTCCCAATTCACCGCTGCCTCAATTTTTTGTGGGTCTACAAATTCTCCTTTACCACTGATTATGTGTCTAAGGAAAGAAATGCTATCTAGCCAAAACTCACACTTTTTTAGCTTAGCATACTACTTTTCCTTTCTTAGAACACTAAGTATATCTCTCAATTGCTTTGTATGCTCCTCTTTACCCTTGGAATATACTAAGATATCATTAATGAATACAACCATGCATTTGTCTAAGAATTGACAGAATACCCAGTTCATTAAATCCATGAAAGCCGCCAGAGCATTTGTTAGTCCAAAAGACATCACTAGGAATTCATAATGAGCATACCGAGTGCCAAAAGTAGTTTTTGGTATGTCTTCTTCCTTGACTTTCAACTAATGATAGCCAAATCGAAGATCGATTTTTGAAAAGATATTCGATCCTTGCAATTGGTAAAATAAATCATTGATCCACGGTAGAGAGTATTTATTCTTAACAATCACTTTGTTCAATTCCTTGTAGTCTATGCATAGTCTAAGACTACATCTTTCTTTCTAACAAAAAGAACTAGTGCTCCCCAAGATGACAACTATAGTGGATATACCCTTGGGCAAGCAATTCCTGTAATTGCTCCTTTAGTTCCCTCAACTCTGCTGGAGCCATCCGATATGGCGCTTTGGAGATTGGATTTGTCTTAGGGAATAAATTAATAATAAATTCAATCTCCCTATCAGGAGGTAATCTAGGCAACTCATCTAGAATGACATCTAGAAATTTTCAAGCCACAGGAATATCTTCAACCCTCAGCTCCTTCTCATCAACTGATATAACCGCCACCAGAAAACCTTGTTATCCTTGTCTCAACATCTTTACTGCGTAAAGAGCTGACATTAAGTGAGGCACCTTTCTTTGATTTCCTTTCAAGACAAACTCAATGTGATCCATTGAACGAATCTAAATCTTCCTCTCTTGGCAGTCTACACTAACTACCCATATGCTCATCCAGCCCATGCCTAAGATAACATCTAAATCTTTCGTAGGCATAACTATTAGATTAGCTGGCATCATTGTCTCTGCTATCCCAATAGGACAAGATAAACAGACATGATTTGTAACCAAACTATCACCCATAGGTGATACAACCAACAAATCATCAACCATCTTTAGAGAATGCAAAGTATGATGACCACCTAGCTACTGTGGTGTTGTTGCCCTGCCTGCTGCTTTGGTCTGTTGATACTGTCATGGCTGCTGCTGTTGCTGTCCACTGGTCGAAGGGGATTGACATTCCCTAGAGTAATGACCAACCCCTCTACAATGATAACAAACAACACCAACTGCATACTCCTTGGCTTGATGACCCGTCTAGCCGCATTTGAAACAAGTATCTTGTCGAAAAGTGCACTATCCAAAGTGAAACCTTTTGCATTTATGACACTTCCTACGAGGTTTGCTTCCTTTCCTGAACTTGGATCCTTTAGATTTAGATCCTTGTCTAGAATACTGCACTTCCTACCTCTTAGCCAATGGTTCTCCTCTATCCGGGGAATCCTTGCATTTCCAAAGAATGCCCATTGTTTCATTCCACTCTTTTTTAGTGAGCATAGCATAATCTGCAGTTTGTCCATAGGTCTGGCATTAAAAGTACTTCACTCTAGCCTTGATGCTTGCTTCCAAACCATTCTCAAATTTTTGCTGCTTATTCTCTTCGTTGGCAGCAATCTCAGGGGCAAACTGAAGCAACGAGGAAAACCGTATTTTTTATTAGGCCACTGACAATGACCCCTGTCTCAATTCAACAAATTCTCAACCTTTTTCAGCTCAAAGATTAGAAGAAAATTATTTCTCATAACAATTCTCCTTGAACATATCCCAAGTAATTTCAACATCTAGACTCTCCAGTACTCACTTCCACTGATCCCACCATCAGTAAACATCATCTTCCAACTGAAAGCCTATAAGACGGACTCTTCGTGATTTTAAGCAATTCAGAAAATTGAACATCTTGCTCATGGTGTCAAGCCAGTTTTCAGCTTCCAAGCTATTTCCCCCAACAAAGGTCGGAGGGTTTAAGCAGTGAAAAGGCAAATCCTTTAGAGTACTGGTCTTTTTGGAGGGTTGCTTATAACGCTTTCCTTTTCCTGTAGACTAAAATTCTATGGTTTAGTCTGATTGCCTCTCGACAGTCCTTTCTTCTCCATCTGTTGAAGTTTGCCCTGACTGCTCTCCTTGATGCTCTACACCTGTCCCTTCTTCTGCAACCTCATTTTTCCGCTCTGATGGTCTGGCCCTCTGCCCCTGATCTGGCTGATGATCGTCTCATCGTGCTCCCTCTCTCTGTTACTCAGCTTGGGTACCATGCACTGCCTAGTCTGCTGAGTCGGTGGAGCTGGGGTTGTAGCCGTGATAATCTGAGGCTGACCTACACCTAACCTCATATTAAGTTGTTGGAATTGGCCCATTATCTCTTGCCTGAGCAACGTTAATTCGTCTTGTTAAGTATTCACCCTTTCCATCAAGGTTGCCAAGGTAGGCCTCCTTTCTACTTCTCGGTTGACCCTTGGATGACCCCGACCTCGGCTCCCGTTAGCAGTATGGCCTCGATTAGTTCCTACTCCATCCTGTTCTGGTTGGTTTGATATAAAACATCCTTCTCATAAATTCTCCATAGGGTTCATACAATAAGAAAATATAATTATTTAAACATATATTGCAAACAAGATTATTTATCATCTAATCCTTTTGTAATTAAAATCTCTATTTTTGTCATAGAGAATCCTTAATACATGCATCTAAGGCACCCATACCTACTCCAATATCTTTTATTTGAGTTTTAAGTTTTTTTAAGCATTATGTTGATATTTAATTCAAGTGCAAATTGGCTTTGATACCAACTGTCATGCCCCGGTCCCAAGAATAGCATAAATAACTGACATTCCCAAATCCAGGGGTGAATCTCCAAAAATCTATCACATGAGAGATGAAACATAACCATGAAAGCAACCATGGTAGTTCATTATTAAAGAAAATATTATAATACAATCCATAATAAAATGAAATACAATCTTTCAACATAACTATAGAAAATACAACATTTATTTTAAACATCACTTTCATAGTAGAATTTTTGTCACATTTATTCTCACACCACGATTAATGTCCTCCACAAGCAGCATTCTCTGTAAAATAATTTTGGGGTGAGTTATAGCAACTTAGTAAGTAAAATTGATGTAACTAGCACATGTGATAAAAATACTAATCACACCACAATATATATCATAAACTGTTTAGTTTGACCGATCACAACATCAGTCGAGGGAAGCACATCTCATCCCTTTATGTTGCTCATACAAACCTCTTTATTTGACCATCATCTTGTCAAATTAATACCTCAGATCATATTCTTACTGGTTTAGAGGATCTTATCATCATATCTATCCACTCAAACCTCATGATCTAATCATCATCAAACGCATTAATATCTCAGATCATATCCTAACTGGTTTAGTAGACCAAAATATCATATCTATCCACTCAACCTCATGATCTTACCACTATTTGGACAATTTGACCCTTCCATTGGATCCGAAATGTCCAAAAACCTTAAGATCAACTACCTGATCATTAAGATCAGAGAGTGTGGGGTACATAAATCAATAAAACAAGTATGGTCATTTAATTTCATATGACTTGGTCACCTTTTGGATGATCTAACCATTCCATTGACTCCAGAATGTCCAAAAACCTCAAAATTGACTACTGGATCATCCAAATTGGAGATCAGATGGTCTAGAAACATCAAAAACAATTTGGGTATCCGTATATCGCCAGACCAACGACCATATGCCATCGTGGTTGCCAGAATATTCTGCTTAGGCTAGCGGAATATCTAGCTTAGGCTTGTTGGGCTTCCACTGCACTGGGCTAGGCCTGTGCTGACATTAGGCTGGCCTAGATTTTGGCCCAGGGAAAAATCCCAGGTAATGAAATGAACAGGGACGAACCCCTCCTCCATTTTCAATTTTTTTTTTTACAAAATTTGATTTTGATAATTGTTAATTTCTAAAAATTTGGAAATCTATAATCTTATGATGACCATGAATGCCCTATTCATCTGATGTGGTCCATATGCAATCTATGGTCCAAAATTTCTAGATTTTATTAATTTTTCTAATTTCCACATTTCATCAATTTTAGCAATAAATAAATTTATTTTAATCCAAAATTTCAACTTTAGGCTAATATAATGTTTAGAATAAATCCAACGATTCAGATCTTCCAAATCATATATACAAATCACATTAAAAATCCCTTCTTATTAAACCAGAATATAACCCAAACTTTTTTTTTACAAGGACTCTATTAGAGACTCTGACAGCGTCCATCATTTTTTTAAAAAACTTATTTCATTTACTTTTTTTGTTAATAACTTCTTATATTGACAACATTTCAAGAATCTAAGATATTGGATATACTATACACAACGAGACCTTCAATTCAAGCCCAATATTCAATATGTAATTTTGACAACTATAGAATTTAACAAATTCTATTTTCAATGTATAAGAATGTTTTTCAACAATTTAATGGTCATTTCTCATCCAAACCTCACAAAATTCACATAGTATGTGAATTCATAAAAACTAAACATACTCAATAAATCAGATCATCAAAACATCATATGTATTAATCAGAATAATTTTGTTTTTCAAATTCACTAAAAATAAATATTTTATTCTTTTATTTCTGTACATCCGCATCACATGCATACTAACATATGTCTCAGCTAAAAATATAGTTTATAAATATCTAATTAATGATCCAAGCTAGTATAATCATCGCATGAATAACATAGATACATCTAAATCACTTACCTGGATGTAAGTCGATGAAAAAAATGTAGAAAATAAATTTTCTTTCTTACTCTCCTTTCTTCCTTCTTTCGCTGGCAGCAAGGACCCTTCTTTTGCTCCCCCTTTCCCTCTTACTTATACTTATATTAGGTAGCAATAATGCATACATGTGATCAACCAAACAACTCATAATTGCATTAAAAAAAATCAAATGCATACAAGCCACCCACCGTAAATAATTTCAAAACGTTGGTAGCCACTTGCTACCGACACTTCATTTAAAATTATTATTGTTTATTATAGCTACACTTCCAAATTCAACTTCTGTTAGCCATTGTCATTTTAGGGATGTAATTGTGTGTATAGCAATGTGCAAACTATGATGATGGAATAGTTATATGCAAGTTAAAACAATCATGCGGACAAAACACATAACACTTTTTATAGTGGTTCGGGAGCCCCGTCCCTACATCCACTATTCCAAGATCACATACACATTATGCCTTGGGTTCCACTATATCCTATATTTTCATCAAAGTGCTCCTAGTATACTTCTAGATTCTATCTCCAGGGGGTGTAAACAGTGTTCCCAAGGCTCTTCTGGATTGCAGTTCCAGAGGGCATAAATATAGTGTTCCCAACATTATTCTAGTTTCACAAGCTCACCAGGAAACTCACTATTTTTGAAGATCAAAAGCAAACTTGTTGGTTTTCTAGAGCTCACCAATAACTCATATAGTGTGGTTTTGTTGAGCTTACCATCAACTCACATAGCTGAACGACAACACTCTTTTTGCATATTACATTTTCTCTTTTCTTAAGATGATTTGTATAAAGTTTAGGCTCATATATAAAATGATATCTTGTTGAAGCTCATTAGTTATCAATATTCCAGGTGTGTGATTAAGATAGAACTTTTAGGCTCATTGTCTATCAGCTCAGTGGAGATTGATTATCTAGGAGGAAGTGTAGTCTGATTGAGAGATGTTATTTGGTTAAATTTTATTCCAATTTTTCTCTCAGCTTCCTCAACCTTTTTTATTGATACTACACTACCTTTAAATTGCTTTAGAAATTTTTGCCTGTTGGAGGTAGTTAGCTTTCCTTTGAATGTTGAAAACCATTTTGATTTTGCCTATTGAAAAGTTGTCTTCTTGAGAAGCTCATTTGTAGCTGGAAAACCTGTAGTGCCATTCTCAGAGAAGATACTTTTTTGATTTTAGCAAACACTGGATAAAGATTTTTCTACTTGACTGACTCTTTCATTATTTTGGAAAGATCCCCATTAAGCCTAAAGGGACATATCCTTTGAAAGTTGCAACCTTTATCAGAATATAGACTGCTTTCCTTTGAATTTTTTTCGGTCTCCAGCTAAGTTCGATTTGTTCGATCTGCTTAATAAAATCTGCTTTGAATAAGATTTTGACCAGCGATATCTGGTACAGGTGAATTTTATTCTTCATGATATGCCATATTTTATCTGAGAACTTTGTCAAATTATGTCTTGGATTTGTCTCTTGTAAGTAATAAACAAAGTTGTTTTGAGTAGATCCAGATAATAAACTACTTCATCTTTGCAATTCTGTTAGATACCATTGCAGCATTTTACTTCATCGTTTAGTTTATCCATTATAAGTAATAGATGAATTATAGAAGCACAGATGAAGTTCTTCTTCTTTATTGCTCTTCAAATGATGTTCTCTTAGCAGACAAAGTTTCTTTCATCAGGTGAGGTAGCTTTGTCTGTTGTAAGTAGCAGATGATGCTTGTGGCATAGGCAAAGCTTCTTCATAGTAGATGAAGTGACTTTCACTAGTAGTAGACAATTCTTCTTAGCAGATAAAGCTTCTTCCTGATTGAAAAAATGACTTTGTCTATTGTTTATTTGTTGAAATCAGAAGATGAAGTTGTAGGCTGCAGACAGAGTCTTTCAAGTGGTTCATCTGTTGCTTTGTAAGAGATAAATGAAGTTGTGACATGTAGATGAGTCCTTTTCTTAGTCGTTCATATGATGGGTTATCTGTTAGAAGTAACAGATGACTTGTTGAGGCATAGACGACTTGTTTTGCAGTGGTTATCTAATGGTTTTCCAATGGTAGACAACCCTTGTAAATGAAGACGACAGATAAGGTTTTTCTTTTATAGTTGCGGTGCTGCTCCTATTGCATCTTCTATATTTTCTATAGAGATTGTAGACAGTTTTCTTAGCCTCTTCAATTTTCAGATGAGCTTTATATGAGAGATAAATGCTTGAGTAGGCTTCTTTATTTGTCTGATTTCAGCTCTGTTTCATCTCTTACTTTTGCAAACTGAATTCATCTATCTATTATGGATAAGTGTTGGTTATAAGCAATTTTTCTGAGTTGTCCATGGAACGATTTGTCTGAATCTTCTTGAGGCAGATGTTATCTGACATTGACTTTATCTATATACGATTTGCTCGATCACTCATTGAGGCTTAAACTTCATGGCTATAGATTTACTTGATGGCTTCTTTTCAAAGTTTCAATGTCATTCTTTCTAATCATACTTGTCTTTCTTTAGCCAGTGGATTGTGCTTGCTGATGCATTCACTATATACATTGTCCACTTCATTTGAATTGTTTCCTTGTATGTTCATATGTGTTTTTGCAATGCTTGGAAACATAACTGTTGGTACCATACATGTTCACTCATATGTTATTGCTCATTATCAAAACTTGGTTATCTGCCATATACACTATTTGATTCAACATTCTTTCCCTTTTTGATGATGACAAAACATTTGAGTGAAATACCTTTCGAGAGAGTAAAAATATTCATTAGTGTAAATGCACATGAATTTTACGCATAGATAAATGTATTATGGCTCCCCCTGACTTAGTGTACAATTTTCTTGTTTAACTTCTCTTAGCATAATTTAGTGTGTTGTTTTTTAGTTTTAGCTTATATGGCTCGGCTCCCCTGAGTAGGTACCATAATCTGTCTTTACTCTGTATTGTTTTATTCACTCATTACATTATATTTCTCTCCCTTTTTGTCAAAATCAAAAAGGTGAATAGCTTTTCAAGGAATGACATTCAAACAATATGGAAAAGCTACAAATTGAGAGCTTTATATAAGGATGTATACTTCATTGATGTGCAAAGTAAATTTACAATATCAAAGTACAAAGATATTGACAAAATCAAAATACAATATATTTAGCAGTCTAAACATTGTCCTTAGGTTGTAAAGTGTTTTACTTGTAATTCACAACCTTGAGGTGAAGTTGAAATTCAGGATATGCTAAATATGGATAAGGAAGACGTTTTCCTTGAGCACTGGCTTTGGCATTGGCTGTCATCCTTCTTTTATTTAAAGTATAAATTATGGGAATAGGGTTAATGTGTCTATACTTTTCCAAGGGGCATCAACTTTTGAAGGTTTAGAAATGGATTTCTTGGTTTTAGTGATTGGAATTTTGAATCTAGAGGAAGGAAGAGTATTGGGTAGACTAAGAAGAGGAGGTGAGATATTGGAGGAAGAAATTGTTGGGATGGATGATGACATCCCAGATTTTATGGAGACAATTCCTTCAGGTTCAATTACTCTTATCCTTTTAAAATAATCTGGATTATTAAATTCAACAGCAAAATACACATTGATTTGCATGAACCTACATTGTCAATATACATCATATGGGAGATAGAATAAATTAGGGTCTGATGCATCACGAACAGTGTGGGGTAATGCTCTCGAAGTTGTCTTAACAAGTAAGGATTTGTTTATTTGAGGAAAAATTGGTATGGATGATGATGATAGTCCCTAGAAATTTAGTATGAAGTTATCAACAAATCCATATATATTTGGAAGATCGGGCTTTAGGTTTTTAAGAAAGAGCCTTTTAATGAGATCAACATTAAGTTTTATGATTCAGGGTTATCAAAGTGTGGAAATGGAGGATTCAAATAGCTAAAACTTGCCCTTTGAGCTTTCAATTGAGAGGAAGCATGTTTATTAATCTTTTAGTTGTGCTAGATTTCTTCTTTTGTTAATTTTATATTTTTGCTAAGTTTTATTGGTGGTAGAATGGAGATATCAGGAGATACAAATTTTTTTGAATCTTTTGTGGAAGTGAGATAGAATTTTTTTGGGAAATGTAGAGGTGCTTTTCCTTTTTCACTAGGAGTAAATTTTCTAGTTCTAGCAATGGAGTGATGAGGATGAATGGTGCTGTGGGAGACACCTAATGAAAGGCGAGTGTTTTTATTTAAGGTGGCTTTTATGGTTTTGAGAATTTGAGCAAGTGGTATTTCTGAATCAGAGAGTGCTTCATCTAAATCAGATGGAGATGAATGTGAGGAAGATGTAGAAATTGGAGAGTTGTGAGTTATGTGAGTAGAAAGAGAAGTTGAGGAATGGGTACTCTGATTTGTGAAATAGATCTGGTTTTGTGGACTAGAGAAAATTTTGGAGAGGATTAAGATGATTGTTTTTAGTCTTTGATGGATTTGGATAAGGAAATTAGAGTGTCTAGTTTTTGATCCATTGAATCCATCCTAGCCTCGAGAGCTGAAAAGAATGTTTCAACACTAATAAGCCTTCTCCCTAAATCTTGTGGAATGGGATGAGTTGATAAAGGTGAGTGGGTTAGTCTGAGTGATTTTGGACAGTGAGGTGGAGATGATGCAGTTGTTGCCTCTGCTTCTATTGCTACTGAGCTTGAATGTGCATGTTCCTCTTGTTGATCTCCTGATCTTCCTTCTTTATTTCTTATCCTTTCTTCTACACGATCTTCATTTTCCATTCTGGCACTTTCTTTAGCAGATAAATAATCTTGTACTAACTCATATATTATTTCAACTACAAAATTTTTAGCGACATCTTCTCTATTTAGTTCATTAGTTTGTATATATGAGTTGACACCTTCTACCACTCCTTCTGATGAAATGGATATCCCCATTCTTTTCAGTGTCACCTTATTAATCATATCTGAATACTTGAATTCTTCTGGTACTTTATGTGATAGATTCACCTCTGCCTTTTTGAATATTTTGGTCACTGCCATTCCATAGAGTAGAGGAAGTCTCGATGATGATTTAACTTAATAAAGTTGTTTAGACATGAGTTGGCTGGATCTTGCTTCTTCTTGTTTTTTAGTGCCCACAAAATCCTTGCATCCCTTTCTGAAATATTATCTCTGCTTTCATGGGATATACATTATTGCTTAGGATATTGTGAACAAGTCCCAGATGTACATCAGGATTCTTAGGGCTAAGACTTTTTACATCGTCCCTAATGATTGTCTCAGTTCACTATGAAAATAGCTCTTTCCTGGGTGTTGGCCACTCAAATGGCTTCATTTCAATCATGGGGAGATTTAAACATTCTCTAATGCTTTCGAGGGATAGTTCTATTCCCTTATCCCCAATCCAAGACTTCACCATTCTTGAATAACACTTATCTTTGCATCTCATGAATTCATTCCACCCCTGGAAACTTATCCACCTATATACTTCCATCTTCATTTCTTTGAAGAAATTAAAATCAATACCCTTTCCTTTTAGTACCTTCCTTTTGTTATACTTGCTCATAAACTCATGATAGTTTTGTTCATCATTTCAAAAGGTTACCTCAAGAAGTCAATTTCTATGAAACCTTAGTTTGTGAGGTGGTTGCATCTCTTTTGATTCTTCTTTGTCCCTTCTTCTACTGAATATACATGCTGAAGTCATCTCTACATTCCTTGAATCTGCCATCTCCATTAGTTGAGGTTTTAGTTTTTTGATGTAGAGGAACTTAGGAGATTTTTGGTAATGAGATGAGCTAGGGAAAATGGCACCAAGAAGATGAGTGGAGAGGAAAATAGTGGGAATTTGAATTGCCTTATTCCGAAAAGGGGGTTTTTATCACCAATAGTGAATGCAAGAGGTAGGTCTAAGATGGATTTAAAAGAAGGTTTTTATTAAGTATGTCCTCAAGAGCTTTAGACAAATTTGGTGGCATTAAACAATCCTACAGATATAGTGACGACTTCATCTACTGGTAGATATGAGATGATGGAGTTTTTCAATTTGTTTTGATCTAAGATAAGCATGATTGTTTGAGGAGATAATATTGGTTTACTTATGATTAGGAGTCCTTAACTTTCAAAGCTTTGAGTGATTAATCTCTTTATATGCATAAGCAAGTCAATGAAGCATGTACAAATGATTCTGAATGATGTACTTTCAATTTTTTTAGGTAGCTTACTATGTATGGCATTCAAGATGATATGCTATCAGTCAAGTAACTTTCAAAGCAAATGTAAATTGCTTGAATATTTGAAAATTTAGATTAGGAAGCTACCTCATTTTCTTGAACCGATAAGATACTAAAAATTGCTTGATTATCTTCAGTTTCTTTGGATTTGCCTTAAATGCTTCTTCTGGCTTCTCTTGTCTCTGCAGCTTCTATATAAAGTCAAATTGCTTGGGTCCTCTGCACTTTGTTAGCTTTGTCACAAATAATTTCTCATGCATTTTTAATAAGGCTACACATGGATATTTTATCAAGTTCAGTGGGCGATAGAAATTTCAAATTTTCAGAGTCTATAACAGAACGATAATGCATGAAAGTTTGCAACTAACTTGTTTCTGAGCAAGAATATTATGGAATGATTTAGCCATGGAAATCTCTTCATAAGTTAACTTCTAGTAGTTAAAGTTAACTTGTGAAGCTTGCTCTAATACCACTTGTTAGTTCCATGAAAATGAGTAGCTCAAGAGGGAAGGGATGAATTGAGCATATAAAAATTATGGCCAAATAAAAATTAATGAGCTAAGGAGAAGTAGTGATGCAACACATATGTAGTTTCTATATCTATTAAATTAATCAACATGATTGCTTTTCTTCCAAATTCAACTTCTCTTAGCCATTCTCATTTTAGGGATGTAATTGTGGGTGTAGTGATGTGTGAACTATGATGATGGAACACTTATATGCGAGTTAAAACAATCATGTAGACAAAATACACAACATTTTTTATAGTGGTTCAGGAACTCCATCCCTATATCCACTCTTCCAAGAGTACATACTCATTGTGCCTTGGGTTTCATTATATCCCATATAATGGAAATACAAAGTGCTCTCAACACTCTTCTAGATTTTAGCTCGAGGGGGTGTAAACAGTGTTCCCAACATTCTTCTAGATTCCAGCTCCAGGGGGTGTAAATGGTATTCACAACACTCTTCTAGATTCCACCTCAAGGGGGCATAAACATAATATTCCCAACACTCTTCTGGTTTCACAAGATCACCAGGAAACTCGCTATTTTTGAAGATCACTAGCAAACTTGTTGGTTTTCCAGAGCTCACTAACAACTCATATAGTGTGGTCTTCTTGAGCTCACTGCCAACTCACATAGCTGATCGACAACACTCGTTTTGCACATTATATTGCCTCTTTTCTTAGAATGATTTGTACAAAGTTTAGGCTCATATATAAAATGACATCTCGTTAAAGCTCATTAGATATCAATACTTGATGAGTATGATTAAGATAGAACTTTTAGGCTCATTATCTACCAGCTTAGTGGAAATTGATTATCTAAGAGGAAGCATAGTCTGATTGAGAGATGTTACTTGATTAAAGTCTATTCTAATTTTTCTCTCAGCTTCCTCAACCTTCTTCGTTAACACTATTCTACCTATATATTATTTTAGAAATTTTTGCCCGTTGGAGGTAGTTGGCTTTCCTTTAAATATTGAAGACCATTTTGATTTCTCCTATTGAAAAGCTATCTTTGTAAAAAACTCATTTGTGTTTGGAAAGCCTATAGCACCATTCTTGAAGAAAATGCTTTTTTAGTTTTAGTAAATGTCAGATAAAGATTTTTCTATTTGATTGACTCTTTCATTATTTTGGAAAGATGCCCATTAAGCCTGAAGGGATGCAGCCTGTGAAAGTTGTAACCTTTATCAAAATGTAGACTACTTTTCTTTAAATTTCTTTTGGTCTTTAGCTAAGCTCAATATGTCCAATCTTCTTAATAAAATCTGCTTCAAATAAGATTTTGACTGGAGAGTTTTATTAGTGATGTTTGGTACAAGTGGCTTCTACTCTTCATGATATGCCATATTTTATCTGAGAACTTTGTCAAATCATATCTTGGATTTGTCTCTTGTAAGTAATGGACAAAGTTGCTCTAAATAGATCCACATAATAGTTTGCTTCATCTTTGCAATTCTATCAGAGACCATTGCAACATTTCACTTCTTCTTCTAGTTTGTTTGTTGTAAGTAACAAATGAATTGTAGAAGCACAGAAGATGTTGCTCTTCTTTATTGCTCTTCAGATGACATTCTCTTAGCAAACAAAATTTCTTTCATTAGGCGAGGTAGCTTTGTCTATTGCTTTATCTATTGTAAGTAGGAGATGATCCTTGTGGTGCAGACAAAACTTCTTCACAACAAATGAAGTGACTTTCACTAGACAAGTCTTCTTTTCATTAGCAAAAGTGGCTTTATCTGTTGTAAGTAGTAGATAATTCTTCTTGACAGACAAAGTTCCTTCCTTGATAAACAAACTGACTTTGTTTGTTGAAATTAGCAGACAAAGTATAGGTCATAGACAGAGTCTTTCAAGTTGTTCATTTGTAGGTTTGTAAGTGATAGATGAAGTTGTGACATGGAGACAAATCCTTTTCTTAGTCATTCATTTGATGGGTTGTAATCCTTTTCTTAGTTGTTCATATGATGGGTTGCCTATTAGAAATAACAAATGACTTGTTAAGGCATAGATGATTTGTTTCTTCAGTGGTTGTCTAATGGTTTGCGAATGGTAGACAACCCTTGTAGATGAAGACGACAGATAAGATCGTTCTTTTGTAGCTGTTATGCTACTACTACTTCATCTTCTATATTTTCTATAGAGATTGCAGACAAGTTTCTTAGCCTCTTTAGTTTTTAAAAGAGTTTTATATGAGAGACAAATGCTTGAGAAGGCTGCTTCATTTGTTAGATTTTAGCTCCGTTTCATCTCATGCTTCCACAAACTGAATTCATCTATCTGTTGCGAACAAGTGTTGATTATAAGCAAATTTTCTGACTTGTCCATGAAATGATTTATCTAAATCTTCTTAAGGTAGATGCTATCTGACACTAACTTTATCTGTATACAATTTGCTCGATCACTCATGAGGCTTGAACTTCATGGCTACAAATTTAATTGATGGTTTCTTTTCAAAGTTTCAATGTCATTCTTTCTTATCATACTTGTCTTCTTTCGGTCAGTGGATTGTACTTGCTGATGCATTCACTATATACGCTGTCTACTCTATTTGAGTTGTTTCCATATTTGCTCATAAGTGTGTTTGCAATGCTTGAGAACACAACTATTAGTACCACACATGTCCACTTATATGTTGTTACTTATCATCGAAACTTGGCTATCTGCCAGATGCAGTATTTGATTCAACAAACTATACTCAAACTCCTTGAATTTTGAAAACAAATACAAGGAGACTAGAAAGGAGCATAAGAAAATTATCATTGAATGTTCAAAATTAAAGGAAGAAAACTCCAAGATTAAGAGCAATCAAAATATCATTAGTGAACTTGAGCAAGTCAAGGCTGAAAATAATGCTCTGAAAAAGACCTTGACTTCTACCTTATTAAGAACGAAACCTACGAAGAAAGGTGGACAGTAGCAATATAGGAAACAAAATAATGTTTTTGGCAGAAAATAAGGACCCAAATAGACCATGATCTGGGTTCCCTAGCAAGTTGCATATATAGTAAATGCAGCTAAGCCTCCATTAGCCAGAATAGTGGCACCTAAGAAGAAATGGGTACCAAAGCTGTTTACCACTAACCCACCTGGACGCATTCCCAAATGGGTAGCAAAAGTTAAAACTTAATCTTTTCTATGCAGGTGTGCTTGAGAGTCACAAGAAGCAGCACATGGTATATCAATAGTGCTTACTCAAGGCACATGATAGGAATAGGGAGCTTTTCATGGAGCTGAAAATGAAATCTGGTGGAACAGTGACATTTGGGGACAATGGTAAAAGGTATAGTGTGTGGATTTGTAAGGTCGACCAACTACCATCTACCACAATTTCATACATGTTTCTTATAGAAGGATTGAAACACAATCTTCTAAGTACTAGTCACTTTTGTCATAAAGGCTATAAGATTGTGTTTGAATTGCAATTTTATTCAATTCTAGATAAGTCTTATTTAGTTGTAGTATTTGGTAGAAGGCCTGAAAATGTATATTTGGTTGATCTTTCTGATATCAAAGCTAAGTGTCTTATTGTTAATGATAATGAATTCATGCTATGACATAAAATGATAGGATATGCCAACAAAAAACTTATTGAAAAGCTATACAATAAAGGTCTTGTTGTTGGCTTATCTAAACTTAAATTTGTCCAAGGAAGGTTGTGTGATGCTTGCTTGAAAGGTAAGCAAGTAAAGGAATCATTTAAATCAAACAAAGAAGTATATACAACAAAACCTCTTCAGTTTCTATACATGGATCTAGTTGGACTAATAAGAACTAGAAACCTTTGAGGAAAATATTATATATATGTTATCGTGGATGACTATCGTAGATTCACCTAAGTAATGTTTCTAGCCTCCAAAGATGATGCTTTTTCATTCTTTGAAGTATTTACCAAGCACGTACAGAATAAAAATTTTTTTATATTATTGTTATAAGGAGTGATCATGGTAGAGAGTTTGAAAATCATAGGTTCATAAATTTCTATGAAAGCAGTGGAATTCTTCAAGCTTTTTTTACACTAAGACCACCCCAAAAAAATTGAGTAGTTGAGAGAAAAAATAGATCCTTGCAAGAGATGGTAAGGACTATGTTGAGTGAATACACTCTGCCTCAATATTGGTGAGCTAAAGTAATAAACACTGCATGCTACATTATCAACACAATCTTCACTAAGCCCTTACTCAACAAAACTCTATTTGAATTAGTTTATGATAAGAAATCAAATATTTTTTTATTTTCATACTTTTGGCTACAAATGTTTTATTCTTAATAATGGCAAGGAAAACCTTGGGAAATTTGATAGTAGATCTAATCAAGGAATATTCTTTAGTTACTCCATTGTTAGCAAGGCATTTAGAATATACAACTTAAGACTTAAGAATGTAAAATTATCTATTCATGTTAAATTTGATGAACATACTAACTCTATGAAAAGAACTAGTGATTTTGATGATGAGACAAAACCTTACAACAAATGTGGAGAAACTTAAGTTATAAGATAAATAAGCAGAAGCTCCGCAATCAGAGACATCAATGGATAAAGTTGGACCATTCACAATAGAGGTAAATCAACAAGGTAACACATCTCTGCCCAAAGATTGGAGGTTCATGCATGCTCATCTTGGAAAATAGATAATTGGTGATGTGTACGATAGAGTTAGTGTTAGTCCCTTTCTAAATGGTCACTCAAGAGTGGGGGTGAATTGAGCTTTCAAAACTTTTGGCCAATAACTTGAGAAGTGTGCGTAAAATAAGAGGAAGTAGACTTCATAGCACAAGTGAACAAGATTTTATAGTGGTTCGACCCTTCCCTAGGTTCTTACTCTGCTTCTTTGAGTTAATCTCCTCTACTGACTCAGGTCTCACTAACACTTTGATCAATCTGATCAAATACACATTGGTTTTCCAAGTTTACCAACTTGTTAGTTTTCTATCACGCCCCGCCTTCGGAGGTGCGACTCTAATCATTTTCCTATAATTTCACTATAATTTCCTCACTTTTAAGTGAGTGTGGTCTGATATTATTCTATTACACCTATACTTTTTATTATTTTTTCTATAATTTTCCTAATTTTAAGGGAATATTTTGCCAAAAATCTAGCAGAATCTCCCCTAAAATATGAGAATCTAAAACCTAGAATAAATTAATCATAATATCAATCTTCATAATTTCTAATAAAATCATATTTATAAAATAACGACCTTAACCATAAATTCACACCCATACCCACAATTACTTAGGATCGAAACCTATCATGATGGTAATACACTTGAGAGGGATTATCATACAATCTCCTTACACTCACATAACTTAATCAAAATGACATGCCAATACATTAATTATACATCAATTGAAATCTTATTGAAATAAATTTATACAAATACACAATTACCACTATATAAATACACAAAGGACTATCCCACTCCATCATATCACCATAATATCTTCAGATCTTGCCTTTCAGTCCTAACTCACGGTTGGGATTCTTTACCTGCCAGCTAAAAATTTAAAATAAGAAGGTATGGGTTTAGGCAACTCAGTAAGTAGGCATATATATAATACCAAAATAGATGAATACAAATTAATATATTCAATAATCCATCAAATAATAATTTCAAAACTATGCACCCAAAGTTACAGTCAATTCCAATATACCATTAATTCAACAATACCAATGAAATCTCACAACAAACAGGACAATGTCACATTGTCCGTATGCTCATAATACATAAGCCTTCATCCTCATGATTTTATCTTATAATCAATTCATTCTTAGTCATTACATCCAATCTCACCAATAAGTACTGATCAATTCTACAAATTATAATTATTACTCTTCTCAAAGTTATTCTTTCATAGCCACTTTATACACATTCTCATAATGATACATATTAGCACCATTATGAGTTAAGCATTAACCTATCAATGCCATACATTTTGCAATACCACAATAGGGAAAACCTTTGGGATAATTACTATCCCTATCATTTACATTCATACATTCAGACAAATCATATAGTATAATGTAATCCATTCCATACAACACCTACAACAGGGTATTTACTACGCAATCATCTCACATACATATACATATATTAATGGAAAATCTATGGGATATCCATTACCCCATCTAAAACATACACACTTGGCAAAAAAATGGCATATCTACTGTCTCCATTCTTACATCCATCAAAACAAAAGCCTACTTACCTTATCCTTCGTTTCATTTCAACACTTCTTGGATTCCAAAGCTTCCCATCCAACCATGGTCATTAACCCTAAATACATAACATATAGTACAATTTCATTTAATACTCAAGTGGTCTTAGTCAACCTAATTCAACTCCATATAGCGATTCCCCATGTAGTAATTTATATCCTATATTCACCACATCAAGTACTTGGTTTACTATTTATAAATGGCTCATTTATATATGTAATGAAATCACTTACCATACTTTATTTCTTACTAAATTATTTCATCAAGCATCTTACATACTCCCTTGAAACTTTTATACATGTGAATTCCACATCTTTTACATGAATTGGGCATTTCCTCATACACTTCAAATGCTTCCTTTAAGCCATAATATCTTATTAAGTCAACTGATTTCTCTACAAGATACCTCCAAAAGGACAATAGCAATGTAGCATAATTAACAATTCAATACACAACCCAATAACTTCATGACTGAACTAATGAAACACTAACTCACCTAATTATCTATCTAACATCATTAGCACATAATTAATCTCAATTAAGGCATTAATGAACTCCATTTGCTGCATAAACATATTATACATGAAATAAATTATTAACAATTAATTAACTCTAAGAACCAACTAATCAGACTCCTAATTCCATCATTTGGCTATCCAAATTCATTATGCACAAAATTCCCTTTACAACTTACTCTTAGATTACTATTTACTTCATGAACAACCTCATAACCATAATTTCTTATGTTTAAACCATCCTAACACATTGCAATTAACAAATTAATCATTTTTTCCTTGATAATTTTACATAATCATAAAATTTCCTACTTTTTACTGTTCACGAATTCCTACCAAAGCATATTCATGCTCAATTAAGTTCCAAAGTACCATAATTACTTAATTGATCATTATTTTCTCATAGATTTCATATGGTTCTTATCATTTTCTTCCCAAAATCCCCTATTCATGAATTAGCATAAACCCTAGCTACCAAATCCATGAATTAAATGGGGGAAAAAGAGACCACCAAAAATGAGTATAATCTTCACCCCAAAATGAAAATAAATCTCAATCCTTCAAGAATCTCCCACAAATCGCAATAAAACAGTTTTTCTCCTCTTCTTCCATCGTCTAAATAGAAGGAAATGGGTTTTTGGGGGTGAAGGTGATGGATTAAACATTTAAACCAAGCTTCTCCTCATCCAAATGGTAAGAATCTCAGGCTTAGAGGGATGGGTTTTAGGGTTAGGGCATAAGGAAGAAGGAATGAAGGAAAAATGAAAAAAATATAACAAAGAACCACTTAAAACCCAATCGTGCTGTGGTGCCATGGCACCAGAAAATCATGACCCTCGCTCTCCTTTATCGCAGAATGGTGCCACAGCACCAAAAACTATTGCCTCCTTGTCATTCCATCTTATCAAAATGGCACTGCATTGCTATCATGGCCCCAAAATCGTAGTCCCTGCATTTTGATGAATTTCAACCCCTTTTTCATCTTATTTTTCTCATATATTTACACCATAATATTTTTCATATAATTATCATATAAAAAGTAATTATAACATAAAAGGAAATATTTAGTCTTCTCTTTATGCATAATCAAATACACCAAACTTGACCCTCATATAAGTCTAGATCATGTCCAAATACATGACCTCCTAAAATATAACTTTATTCTTCTATAGTTCAATTCATTTCCATTCATATTAACACTAAAGTCCAAAAATTTAACACCCCAAGTGTTATATTTCTAGAGTTCACCAACTAACTCACTGGTTTTTAAAGTTCACCAACTAAGTTGTACACTTTTAGCAAGTCCTTCTACTTACTTTTCTTTATACATAAATAGCAAGCACCATGCTTGCTTTAATAGATACCAAAAATAAATGTACAAATTAGTGTCTCTTACTTAGGCAGATTTGTATAGAAATTAAAAGCCTAAATAAGTGAACAAAGTAATAAGGACGTACGTATCAAACTCCTTGAAAGTGAAGAAGATTTGGCTTTGAATGCTTTGACAATTTTGAAGTAGTTGGAGTTGAAGAAGATGTTGAATGCTCTTGTAAACTCTTAAGTAAAAATTTTCTCTTTTTCTCTATCTTTCTTTTGTTTTGTGTATTGCTTTAATCATCTTTTTATAAGCTGTGAAGGAGATTATAGTTGTTGTAACTTTTGTAATTTTTTTGAGCATTTGGTATATTTGGTATGACTTTTTTACATGTTGTCTAGCTTTAGAACTTTTGAGATAAGTCTTTAGAAATTTTGACATTGTCTTATTATTAGTTACCATTAGATCTACCTTTTATCAAAGTTTCTGAAGCACCTCTTTAGAATTTTTGTATTATGTCTAGGTTTTGAACGTGGTCAATGGTCATATTTTGGCTTCTGAAGGTTGAATTGAGCCTCTGATACTCTTCTTGATTCTTTGCTTTTTGAAGTTATCTCTGATGACCTTCTATATTACTTTTGAAAATCTTCTGATAATATTTTGAGTTTAGAAACTTCTTCTGAGTTTACTTTGTATCTCTATTATCAACCTTCTGAGACATCTCTGAGACTTGGAAGCATTTCTGAAGTTCTTCTGATGAACTTTTGATTGCAAGTCGACATTCTGTATTGCTTTTGATAAGGTTCCGAGTATAGATATTTCTTTTGAATTTATTCTGAAGTTCTTTCTGATGAACTTCTAAGTGCAGAAACTTTCTCTGAATTATTCTGAAGTTCTTAGAGCATTTTACTCTTGAGGTGTTTCTGGAAACTTAGGAATACTTCTGAACTACCTCGAAAGTGTGAGATTACTTTAGAGTTAATTTTGAGGATTACACTTTATCTCTAAAAAAGGTTCTAAATTATTTTTGAAGAGGTTTTGAAGTAGTTTTGAATGCTTCTGAACTTTTAAGTTTCACATCTTGTCTTTGAAGATATTTTGGTTTATCTCTGAAGTACTTTTGAATATTTCTGAATTGCTTTTGAGTGATTTTTACTTGAGCATTCTTTTTTAATTATCTTCTTTTGAAGGCTTAATGTGATAAGGTTATAATTAACATTGTTTGTTGCTTGCAATTTCTCTCCTTATTCTGTTTTAGTGTATAAACATTATATCACTTGGAAAGTAAATTGTTAGTACCTTAATTCTTTATTCATTTATTTGTTTATCATTAAAACTTAGTTATTTAATTACATTCATCATCAAAATCAAGCTTAATAGAGGTGTTAGACTTAATAGTTAGAACTAGATTATCTTAGCACTAAGTATGTGGCAATTTTGCATTCATTTCTCAACTAAAGCCAACTTGCATAGATTAAGCTTTAGAAGATGAAAACTAGATTTTAGCTATGCAAGAAGAATTACACCAATTTAAAAGAAACGAAGTGTAGACTATTATTCCAAGACCAGACCACCAATCTGTTATAAGTACTAAATGGGTCTTTAAGAACAAATTGGATGAATTGAGAATTTTAGTCAGGAGTAAAGCAAGATTAGTAACAAAGGGGTATTTTCAAAAAGGTATTGAGTTTGAAGAGTCATACACCCCTATTGCAAGGATAGAAGCCATTAGAATGCTCCTTGCATTTGCATCCTATATGGATTTCAAGTTATATCAGTTGGATGTAAAGAGGGCATTCTTAAATGAATTAATTAATGAAGAGGTTTAAGTGGAACAACCCTCTGGGTTTGAAGATCCTCTTAGTCCAAATCATGTCTTCAAACTCAAGAAAACTCTCTAGGGTTTGAAGCAGGCTCCTAGAGTTTGGTCTGAGAGGCTAAGCAAATTCCTTATTGAGAAAGGTTTTTCAAGGTGTAAAGTTGATACCACTCCTCATTAAGTATGCAATGAATGATATCCTTATAGTTCAGATTTATGTTAATGATATAGTATTTGGAGCAACTAATAAAAATCTTTGCCAAGAATTCTTCAAGATAGTGTAGGGTGAATTTGAAATGAGCTTGATGGGAGAACTTAACTTCTTTTTGGGATTGCAAGTCAAGTAGATGAAAGAAGAAATTTTCATCCATCAAGAAAAGTACACAAAAGAACTACTGAAGAAATTCAACATCGAAGATAACAAAAGATATGGAACACCAATAATCACATCAATAAAGATGGACAAGGATGAAAGAGGTGAATCTGTTTGCAATAAACTTTATAGGAGCATGTTAGGATCTTTATTATACCTAATGGCTAGTAAACCAAATATAATTTTTAGTGTCTGCATGTGTGCTAGATTCCAGTCATATCCTAGAGAGTCACATCTCATTATTGTAAAAAAAATCCTTAGATACCTTTTGGGCACTCCAAACCTCAGTTTATGGTATCCAAAAGGTTTAGAATTTCAATTGATTGGGTACTCAAGTGCAGATTTTGCTAGATATAAGATAGATAGGAAGAGTTCCTTAGAAACTTGTCAATTTCTTGGAATCATGGTTATATTATGGTTCTCCAAGAGATAAATATCTTTTGCATTATCAACTGGTGAGGCTGAAAATGTAGCTATAGGTAGTTGTTGTGCTTAAATTTTATGGATAAAATAGTAATTAGGTGATTTTAGTTTAAAATATGTTGATATACCCATCAGATGTGATAATACTAGTGCCACAAGTCTAATAAGGAATCCAATGTTGCATTCTAGAACTAAGCATATAGAGATTAGGCATTATTTCATTAGAGATCATGTTCAAAATCATGATACTTGGTTAGAATTTGTACCAACTGAAAATCATTTAGCAAATATTTTCACAAAACTACTTCCAGAGAACAAATTTTGCAAGATTAGGAGAGAACTAGGCATTCGTTTGCATAAATTGTATATTACATGATTTAAATTTCTTTACATGAATGCTATATTTCTATCTTTCAGAATGTTTCTCTAATAGAATCTTAGTCTTTTCTACACTTTAACTTCCTCAGAACTTCTGATGTTATTAGCTCAAAAATTTTGAAGCACATTAACACATATTAGCGTTTTTTTATTATGACAAAAAGGGGGAGAAATATTAGAAGAACTTAGTACACCCATTCAAGGAGAAATATTAGAGTAACTTAGTACATCCATTCAGGGATCACTTAGTACACCCATTCAGGGGTAGCCTTACTAAGTAGAAGCACTACATCTTAAAAATGTATTTATTACATATTTCTTTATTGCATATTTAATGAAAGGTTCATCACTTAAATATTTTGTCATCATCAAAAAGGGGGATAATGTTGAGTTTAATCCTCCTACTTAGCTTGATTTTGATGATGGATGTAATTAAGTAGTTAAGTTTGAAGATGAGCAAACATATGAGTGAAGAGTTAACCTACTAACTAATTACTTTTCAAGTTATGCAGCCTTAATTTATTAAAATGAATCAAGGAGAGTAATTGTTAAGTTTAAAGCATATATTATTAAGAGTTCTCAAAAAGAAGATAATTTAAAAGAAATACTCAATTAAGAATATTTAGAAGCATTCAAAAAGACAAGGGGTTAAATTCAAAAATTTTTAGAAGTATTTCAGAGACAATGTGTGAAGCTCAGAAGCAATTCAGAAATGATTAAAAATATTTTAGAGACAAGGTGTGAAGTTCAGAAGTATTCACAACTACTTTAAAGACAAGTCAAAATATTTTCAGAGATAAAGTGCAATCCTTAGAATCAACTCCAAGGCAGTCTCACACTTCAGAGGTAATTCAGAAGCTCTCCAGAAACACTTTAGAAGTAAAATGTTCTAAGAAGAACTTCAAAATAAGCTTAGAAGTAAAATCTGCAATTAGAAGTTCATCAATAAAAACTTTTAAATAAACTCAGAAGTAAATTAGAAGCAACTCAAAAGCATCATAGAATGATATTTTTGCAATCAAAAGTTCATCAGTAACAACTTTCGAATAGACTCAGAAGTAATCCAAAAGCAATAAAGAAGTAATAAAGAAAGAAGTTTATGCAATTAGAGGTTCCTCAGAAAGAACTTCAGAAATAATTTGGAGGAAGCTTATGCATTTAAAACAACTTAGAAGAAATGCAAAATTTCAACCTTGCGATCAAAAGTTTGTTAGAATTTGAATTTCAGAAATGCTTCCAAGTTTCAAAGTTGTAACAGAAGATCAATGGCAGTGATACAGAATGAATAAAGAAGAAGTTTCTTTGCTCATAAGACTTTCAGAAGTAACTTAGAAGCACTTCAAAGGCATTTTTAAAAATCTAAGATTCAAGAAGCTCATCAAAGGCTAAATTGAAACATAAAAAAAACCTCAGAAGCTCTTCAGAAGTAATTCTGAAGCTCTTCAAAGGCATTTTCAAAAGCCAAATTTCAAAAACTTCATTAGAAATAGAATTCAAT
Organism: Pouteria campechiana; assembly: GCA_036873735.1. Lineage (NCBI taxonomy): Eukaryota > Viridiplantae > Streptophyta > Magnoliopsida > Ericales > Sapotaceae > Pouteria > Pouteria campechiana. The sequence goes on from JAYJMB010008455.1 coordinate 82,308, forward strand.
CCTTCAAAACACTTCAGAAGTTTCTCAAAAGCAAAAACATGACTGATGAAAGTGTCAGATACTAGAATCAACCTTCAAAAGAATTTGAAGTGATCGATTATGCAAAATTCTATCGTTGCCACTAGCTCAGTAGTTCTGCATTAAGGGCAAAATGATAAATAATAGGTAGATGAACCTCAGAAGTTTTGAATACTTATCATAGAACTTCTGTAGATTGACAGAAGAAGAAAAACATAATGAAGCTTTAAATCTACTTTTTCAAATGACCAAAAATCTACCAAAAATAATCATTACAACTAAGATGTCTTCCACAACTTATAAAAGGGAGATTCAAACATCTAGGAGAAAAGTAGAGAAAAATAAGAAAAAGTTTACTCAAGCATTTACTAAAGTCTCATTAGATTTAACTTCACGAGATGAGCTCCATTGTGCTACATTCAACAAGCATTCAAAGCAAATAAAGGAAACGAATCTTTCAGCATACAATAATTCTTGTGCAGGAATATGAATCTTTCAGCATGAAGAAAATAGAGTCAATTTAAGACATCTTTGAAAGATTTCAAAAGATAACAAATGAGCTAAAGAATCTAGGAGAGAAGTATAAACAACCCATGTTGGTGAAGAAAATGCTAAGATCATTATTATGATCCAAGAAGGCTTTTTTTTTTGTTGCCCATGTTTGCTCTATTGACCTCTACTACAACAAAAAATCCAAGAAGGCATTTTTTCATTGCCCTTATTATTTAATACTTAGTACCTTAATGTAATGTTTACATTTGTAATTAATTGTAATGCCCTAACATGTGTTTTTTATGTAGGATGGAAACAAGTCTTACAACTTTTCTGAATGGCTTGATCCGTAAGTTATACTGTAGCTAATATAATCCAAGTTTTAAGGAAGAGCATGATGGAAACAAGGAAGTCAAAAGTCCAGAGCAGGTTGCTACTCTGAATGAGGATATTAAAAAAGAGTTAAAGATGTTAAACTTAAAGTTCGCAGAAGTTGAGGAAAGGCTTCACAAGTTAACATTTTATATGAAGTTGATTTGTATCCTCTTAGTTTTTGTTATCTGGAACAATCTTATGTAATAAGCTTAGTTGATTTAGTACATGTTTATTTTTGGTAATGATGGATATGCAATTAAAACTTAGTGGTTAAGCCTGTGGCTGTCTTTTCTTCACATGTAACTAAAGCTAGGCTCTATGATGGCAATGAATACATATTCTAAGCTTAGTCATTGTAAAATATTTGAGTGCAATTTTAAGGCAATAGACTTTTGGTCTTGTATCTTTAATCTACATATACTTTCTTTATGCTATTTTCTATGGTTTCATTAGTATAGTTAGAATGTAAAGACTATTAGTAAACAATGGAAGTAATGAGAAAGTGATCCTCCTACATCCATTTCTAAGTGCAAAATGCACTTCTGATGAAGTTTTGATGAACTTCTAGTGAAGTTTTGAAGTTCATGAAAGTTCTGAAGTTCTAAAGCTCCATGGAGTTGAATACACAGAAGTTCTGAAGCTCCATGGAAATGAATACACAGAAGTCCACTTGGTGAAGTTTTGAAGTTCACAAAAGTTCTTCCATGGCAATGAATACACAAAACTTCTAGTGAAGTTCTAAAGTTTACAAAAGTTCCATGGCAATGGATACATAGAACTTCTGGTGAAGTTCTAAAGTTCACAAAAGTTCAAATAGAAGTTCTGATGAACTTCTGTTGAAGTTCTGAAGTTCCATGGTAATGAATACATAGAAGTTCAGAACTTCCAAAAGTTCATTAGAAGTGCATTTTGCACTTAGAAGTTGATGCAGGAAGATTACTTGAGTGTTTTGACTCATCAAAAGTTCATCAGAACTCCTCAGAACTTCATCAAAAGTAGCTCAAAAGTGCATTTTGCACTTTACATGGATGTTGGAGGATTACTTAGTTTAGAAGTGCATTCATCCAATAATTTCTTTTACCAAAAGGCGTTACAAACAATATAATGAAACCCTAATATCCACAGATTAAGAAATTATAAAAATACCCTTAAAATAATGAAAAAATAAAAATTAACATAATTTTATTGGTAAAAATAAAAAATGCCATTTTGACCCCCTAAACGATGGAATTTCGCAAAAATTACGTCGACACCATGTAGAGTATAGTGTTTTGCTCAGAAGGTCATTTCCACCCAAAAACTTATATTTTTTTGTCAAAAATGGATATTATTGGTTTTCTGATCCATCAAAGCCATGTAATCCCACTCCTTTTGCACTACATCAAAAGTGAATGCAAAAATCTTGGTAAAAACATGGAGAATAAATAAAGATTAAAGGATAATTTGCAATAAAGTTAAAGAAGTGAAACTGCAGCATAGGATTTCAATGCTGCAACATTCAGCCAAAAGGGGAGCAGTTGGTTTTATGCCACGACATTGAATTTTATGTCACGACATTCGAATGGAGGATGCAACATACAAAACGGGCAACAGTTTTATGCCGCAACATTGGATTCCAATGTCGCGGCACATGAAGTTTCAGCCATGTTTATTTTTCAAAATTTTTAAAAGTTATGCAAGATTTATTTACTTTACGATGAGCCTGTTTAAACCTAATTAAGTTGTATATAAATAAGACAAAAGGAGGTGAAGAGAGGGAATTTCTTTGGCAAGAAAGCTAGGCTAAACAATGGAGAAGACTGAAGTTGCTACTTGGATTTGGGGAAGAAAGAGAAAGAAGAAGATTTGGGGTTTTCTCATTGCGCGTAGAAGACCATTATCTGTAATGATCGGAGGAAGAAGGTGATTTGGGGAAGATGACTATTAGAGTTGTGAAGCAAGCTGGCTAATAGGAGCTTTGGTACGGAATGAAGGCTTGCTCGAGAAGAGCATCTCCTGCAAATGGACAAGGCTGCGTAGAGCAACACTCAGCAAGCGATGACTCTAATCCCTAGAGCAGAAATGGATGACTGGGAGCTTGGTTGACAAAGCCCAACCCAACAACTAGTTGTTTAGAGGCTTTTTCATATATATATATATATATATATATATATATATAGGAAATAATCCAGTGTAGCTGGTTACACTAAGCTAGCATAGGAATTGTGCAATGCGATGGGTGTCATCTAGGCCCTTCATGGGCACTGTGAGTGAGGGAGGGATGGAGAGTGTGCTTTTTAACTTTGTTTCCTAAAAACAGCAAACACGCAGGTACTAACAGGGGCGTGACAGTGACTACTTCAAGTCTACTTCACTCTCACCTCTTCGCAGCGCACATAGTAGAAATAGCACAAATAATTATTAATTTTTTTAAATATTGAAGATCAATACTAAATTAATAAATCTTATATTAAAAATTTTTATTTTTAGTGTAAATATCATTATTTTTATAAGCATAAAGATTCCATGTTGCTGTGTACCTGGTGATTCAGATGACTAATGAGGCAATAATCTCTATAAATTCCAATGTGGCCTGCACTATTCAATACATCATCATGATTGTTGTCCAATTATTTTTCATGTTACAATGTCCTGAAAATATATATTGCACTAGGTGCCCGCATAAGGACCATTAAAAAATGGTTATATCATAATATCAAAATGAATGAAGCTTTACATATGATGGTAATGCACCCTAAAAATATATACCTGTAATTAGATCAAAATCATAGGGGACTATCTAAGTGAAAATGCATTAAAAATTAAAAATTCAATGTTGGAATATTTAACGCTTGGTTATTTTAATCCATGTCCGAAATTCTGCTGCACGTCCAAAAACCCAGATTCCATGTCCAAATTTCTACTTCTGAAAGGCCTTAAAACCCTTACATAAATAGGGAAATCATTTCGATTCTTCATTGCAAACATCGGAACTTCCTCTCTTTCCCAAGTCCAAAATCTCGAACTTTCCCATCTTCATTGTAAACATAGCTTCTTCCCATAGTATTTAAACATTCCCCTGTCACACCTCTTTTCATTTCTGTTTTTCCTATTTCTACCATATTTCTATTCCGAAGATCTCCCAAATCCATTCCTTCTTCATCCCAATCCAAGCCCTAGCATAAATAGGGAAACTTCTTCATCCTTTATTGTAGAAGTAGCAACTTCCCCTCTCTTTCCCATTTACCAAATCCATCCCTTCTTCATCCCAATCCAAAATCATGGCTGAAATCGCTGAATCGAGCATGGTAGCAGCATCAACATCTACAAAGTCTTCAAAAAGAAGAAGAGAAAGAGAGGAACAAGAAGTGGAAGCATCTCCATCACAAAGGAGAAGGCTAAACGAGAAACATTTGTTAGAGGTAATTTTCCAGAATAATCATGAAGCTTACAATAGATTTGTGGATGTGTATGAAAAAACAAGGTAGTGAAGGGAAGGAGTGTTCATGTTGAAAAACTTGATGAAAATGATTTGGATTTGGATACATGTAGATGAATTAAAATCGAAGGGTGGACTGACTTTTTCAGTTGCAAGGAGAAATGCTATATAAGGATGATTAAAATATTATTCTGCAACTATGATTCAAAGTTGAAGAAATCATAGATAGGAGAGAGAGTAATAGATTTATCTTTTGAGAACATAAGGGAGTGTCAGAATCTCCCCATAGTTGAAAGAGAAGGAAGGATTGGCCAACCTTACATCCCAATTTTTTGGACAAAAATATGAGAATAGCCCACATTTTGCTCATCAACAACATCTTTCCAAATATAGGAGGTAGAGATAACATTTCTAAGAAAGATGCCAAAATGTTGTTGGCACTGAAAAATGGGAAGAAAATAGATCTGGCAAAGACAATCTTTCATCATTTGTTTCAGGTCAAAAGTAATAACAAATTTCTTCTTCCTCATGGAATGCTTTTAACAAAATTTCTAAGAAGAGCAGCAGTAGATTTGACATCTAAGGATGGAGAAGAATGTAAAAATTTAGATTTGATACTGAGGTGAACTTTAGGATTATGTTCCAAAAGGACCAAGTCATCCAAGTGAGCAATATTTGAACATGGAACAACTGAAAGAAGAGAAACAAACTCTCTTGATATGGGTGTGAAAATAAGAGAAGAAGTTATATGGGAGAATCTAAAACCAATTCCCACTGATAGAGTAGAGGAAATGACAGCAGAATTGAGAGGAGTAGTTGCTGAAATAAGAGACCCTGTATCTAGAGTCATTAAGACCAAAAGAGAAACTGTAAATGTAAGAGATGAAGCTCAGATAGCAATAACACATGTAGCCACTGTAGAAGCAACAATAGCAACATAAGCAGTCATGGAAAAGCAACAATAGAAATAATAGCAGAAGCAGTAGCTTCTCCACTCATAAAAGCTCCTACATTCATAGAAGCAGCAACAACTTCTTTTCCAAGCAGGCCTTCATCATCCACTCCCAAAAGTTTTGAGAACAGGCTAAAAAATATTGAGGTTTTTGTTTTAGCTCTCAACATAAAGATGGATTCAATATGTCAAAAGCTAAATACTTTCACCTGTTTGGTTGAGTCCATCAAATGTCAATCGAAGCCGATTCAATCCTCTTCTCCATCATTACCTGTCCATGATCTCAAACCTTCTTCACTCCTAAGATCCTCTTAGTCTCATCATTCTGATCAGTCTCATCATTC
>JAYJMB010008455.1:88006-100395 GCA_036873735.1 Pouteria campechiana
TTACCTGTCCATGATCTCAAACCTTCTTCACTCCTAAGATCCTCTTAGTCTCATCATTCTGATCAGTCTCATCATTCCTCACCCTCCTCTCCTGTTCATGAGTCTAAACCTACTTCACCCATCAGGTCTACTCATCCCACGAATACTCCCTCCTCTCCACATCTCATGTCTGACACTTCTTCACTTGCAACAACTCCAAGTGTTGAAATTCTCCCATCTTGACACTCCTCTCCTCATCTCACACCTCATACTTCTCTACTTGCAACTTCTTCAATTGTTGTAGTTCTTCTAGCTACACATTCCTCTCCTTAGCCTTCCACTTCCACTTCATTTTCATCTAACTTAGTATCCTCTCTCTTTGAATCAACTATCCCACTTGCCAAAATTCTAACATTCATGAAGTCCACTCTCAAGAAATCATCTCACTCCTCTCCACAGAAAACTCCCTCTCCCCCATCACAACCGCCTCCTGCAACTAAGACTTAAATTGCATCACCTCCTGTTCAGACTCCACAACCATCTCTTTCTTCTCAACAAACAACAGCTCCTTCCCCTCCATAAAAACCATTAATGTATTCTCCTCAAGAACTTCCAAAAGTCTCTAAGGTTCCTACTAAGGAACATAAGTCAGACATCATCCCCACTATAATATCACTCAAGCTAATATATAAAATTCGGTGTCCCAAACTTTCCAAATCGACACCTTCAACTGCTAGGAGTCTAGGGAAAGGAATAAAAATGACTCTCTAGAAATTTAAACACATGCAATTGATAAATCAAATGGCTGCCTAAATTCTTGAATCCTAAAATAGGCCATTTACTCTTCCTGATCTTCCTTTTCTAGATTTTGAAGATCAGGATTTCCTCAATTGTATTACAATAATGAAAGGTCTAACCAGGAACTTCAAACCCAAACCACTCCCAGATGGTGATGGGATCATAGATAAAATATTGAGTTATTACATCCCACCTACTTCATCTAACCCACCTCTTCCATCCCCAAAAAATCCTTCACTTGGAATTGATTCAGGACCAATGGATGTTAGGATTTCTTTTCATGTTGTAACTAACACATTCGATCCTAACTTCATTTACATTCCAAAAGATGTGTATTTATAGCGTAGGAAGATGCCCCTTGATGTATATATATTTGGTCTTCCAAATCCCTTTCCAGAGTTTGCATGTCCTCTATAAAGAGCAAAACTCATGATTGTTTTTTGTCCTGAGCTACAAAAGGCAAATTCCATAGTCTCCACATCTCACTCCCAAACATTAGTTGCTCCTGCCTCCATTTCCACCCATCAACTTCCTCCATCCAAACCTCCTCCTCGCAGAACCAAAGTTTCAATTTTGAAGCCAAAACCTCCCACCAAAAAGAAAGCTTCAGTTTCTAAAAGTTCTTCTACTACCATACCCCCTTCTTCCACCCCTCAACTTCCTCCATCCATACCTCCTCCTTCTAGAAATAAAATTCCAGTTTCTAAGCCCAAAACCCCACTCTGCAAAACCAAAATACCTTCATACAAACCACTTCTTCCTCCTTCCATTTACTTAGACTAAGAGGAATATGCTCGCAGACTTAGAGCAAATAAGAAAGCTCATAAAGTTGGGCAGCTCCCCGAGTACCGTGAGTTGCTCAATCCTGAATACTCAGCTTGTCTCAAGCTTATCACTCCCCTCATGCTTCCATCAGCACTACTAGTTGCATCGACACAAGCTCAATTGATTTTGGCAATAATGGTCACAACAGAAACAAGTCCTCAAGTTTCTTTCAAAAGACCAAAGATGACTGGATCCAACAAACAGGAGCCCAAATCCAAGAAATGAATCTCTTTTTACCATAGAGATGTTATCTGTAATTTTGATATGTACTCATCGATTCTTATACTTATACTGTAATTTGTAATTTTGATGTCTACTCATTGATTCTTATAATTACACTATAATCTATAATTTTGATATGTACTCATTGATTCTTATACTTACACTGTGTACAAAATGGTTATTATCTTATGGAAGGCAGTTAGTGGTTTTTCTTATTTTATTTTTGCTGGTAAACTAGTATAAAGGATAGTCTTTACAAGCTTTTGATTCTGATTGATTTGGGTTAGTCCATTTGTAGCCAAATTTGGGAATCAAATCGCAAGATGAAGACTATGAAATCTTACAAAGTTGTGTGGTAAAACATCCCATGAAGATCAAAACTAATGAATTTGGGAGAGAAATTCAAACTTAATATTCAATTCCCTCAAAGTTGTTAACTTGGCTTGAAGGACATGCAACATTGAAAATTAAAACATAACAACCATCTCTTCTTCCATGAACATGTAAATAAATAGGAACAAGGGGGCAAAAGACATATCCAAGAATGGTTCATTCATGTCCAGATTTATAATCCTGGACAAGGGATATGAATTCGGACAATGATGAACAACTCTCAGACATGGGAAGGTCCATTATCACGTGCAGAATCGTTCATCCTATGTCCTGATTTAATATCCCATGTCAAGGATTATGAATCCGAACATGGATGAACAATTCCCAAACATGGGCAGGTCTACTCTCACACATGGAACCATTCATCCATATTTGAATTAATAATCATAAACTTGGCATATAAATCTAGACATGGGATTATAAATTTGGATATGGATGAACGGTTTCGTGCATGATGTGGACCTACCCATGTCCCAGACATGGACAATGGGACCCATTCATCCATGTCTAGATTTATAATCCCAGACATGGGAAATGAACCTGGACATGGACTCCTCTCCTCAGTAGTGTCTAGAATGACATGAAGTCGGTCCTTTTAGATAGCTGACTGTTTCCTAACTTTAGAGTAATAATTTTTGACATATTCTATTAATGGATTTTTCATAGGTAATGTCAGTCAGGAGTCTTATTAAATGCGACTCCTCGGAGGCCTGGTAGAAGGCTCGATATTCTTCATTTTTGAGGAGATACATGCATCCTTATTAAGTTGGAGAAGAGTGCATTATGATGCTGGAATTAATTTATGTATTAATCTAGGTACAAGTTAGACCCCCATCATCCCAACCTTTCTTTTCCAAGTCCAAAACTTCTTAGGCCTTCTTTCATTTTAGCCATTGCTCCTAATGGACAACGAGAAGGCAAATGTTTGGTAGGGGTCATGTAATATGACTCCCGAGGAGAGGGCCTTTCACAGAATCAAAAAACTACACAAAGAGATGCAAATGTTGCATACTAAGCTGCGAAAATTGCAACTCATCGAGCAAGACATGATTCTTTCATAGGCAGAGTGCTTTTTTGAGGTAAACCGTGAACATCAATAGTTCTAGGCCGAGATCAATAGTACTATAAGAACAGCGGAGTGTACCCAACATTCTGCACCCGCCTACTTTTTTGGCTCCAATAACCATGAAATAAGATGGCTCCTTGAAGAATTGGAGACAATGTGCACATGGTTAGATACCAGTTCCCTCCATTGTGCTCTTAGTTGTTAGCATACTTTTGGGCTCCTCTTCGCTAGCCAGATCATAGATTCTCGGTTTGACATGTATCACCGACCCTATTTGTTTTAATTATGATATGTAATAGATGTTTTGTTTAAACTGACATATTAATATATTAATATTTATCTTGATAGAATATTCACACATTCTGTATATCCATAATTTTTTTCTTAATTCTCTAGTGATGTCCATGCATAACTGTTTAAATAACTAGAATGACAATGAATATTCCATCATCGTTTACGATGCATCAAGTTGTATAGGAGCATTGGTTGAGTATTTGGAACTTAATAACATACATGCATTTATTATTGTTCAGTGATACTAACTTGAATTGATATCCATACCATAAGAGATTTTCTTTAATAGCCCGAACTACATTTGAAGCATCTCGTACCTCATCTTCCTCAACATTGGAAAACCATTTTATTGCAAAGATATCCAACTTTTAAGACAAAGGTCCTTGGGATGCATTATTCATAACACTAGAGGATCAGGCTAGACTAATGATTGGTGGTCTAGAGTATTAGGTATCCCAGTTGAAAGATAGACTTATGGATATGTAGCAACATCAGTGGGAAATGATGCTAGCTTTGGCAAGAACATACGCTGTCCTGAACCAAGATTGGGTTTAACTGGGAAGAGAATTCAAAGGATGGCAAGAGATAATTCATCACCTTTCTCAAACCTGGCCCAAACTAATGCCTGACCTAGACCTACTACGCAAAACATTGCTATGAATGGAGGTTGCATACCCTTTGGTAAATTTTTCAAAGCTTTGAAATATTGTAGACAACCATGAAGACTCTAACTCATCTTCAAGTTAGTGAAGGGTGTGAAAAAAAGATGGAATGTATATTTTCTTTCATTGATCCTAGCTTGAATTTCGTTAAGTGAAAGATTTTATACTTAATATATTACGTAGGAGAATCTCTAAGGCTGTTGATTCATTACATGCATTCTTGATGACTAGAAAATTAGCTATTTGATCGGTCTTTTGGGGTACATGACCCTACTGAGGGGCATTTTCATTGAAACTTCATGTCCAAACTCACTTAGAAGGGGCATCCAACCATGCAAGGTTAAGATCTTAAAAATCACTAATATTGAAACTTAAGTGAGATGGAGGGATTAAAACCATTTAAAAGTGAATATACACTATAAAAATAGTTGCTTAGTAGACCAACAATCAGACCATGGTGCTTCACCTACATTGGCAAATATTCATAAATGATTCCATAATACCCCCAAACTTAAAAAAAAGTTATCCTCAATATTTTAGAAAGGTAAAAAATGGAAGACTCCCTTGATATATTTCTGCAGTCATCGTCATCATCACTTGAATCTTCAGCTTCCTCTCCAAAAGATATGGAGGAAAGGTAGGTGGAGTGTAAAAAACTACTGAACTGGCGCCTTGTGACATGCCGCAAGACTAGAACATGGCATTTTGTGTAATCCATAATATATTGAAATCCCAACCATTGCACCCTCATCATCTACTTTTACCTAGATTGCATTCCTTCTATTCATTATTGTAACTCAGCCAGAGTGGGTTCCGTAGGCAAAGATGGTGTTGGTGGACTTTGATGGCAAGAACTCGATGCAGCAGACCAATCTGCATTAGTTCTAGCAAAAAGATTGAAGTATTGCAGAGGTTATCTATGGAAGGGGTTGTTAGATCTCTTCGAATGCACTTGTGGGGACCTCAGCCTGCAAACACAGTTCATAGAGGAGTGAAGGGTGTCCCAATCCACTTGTCATTTGCCTTATAATGAAGGAAATGATGGATCCTTCAATTACTCATCCCACGTCAATATACATTTCATTCTGAATGGCATAGTTGAGGAGTGTCCTTTCCCTTGTCACCTTTGTGGAATGATGACTTGGCAACAATTTTGCCAAAATAAAGTAGTTCCATGCTCTATTCTTTGGTTTGAGCTATCCTCCTGGGAAGTTGAATACTTTGTACTGTTGGCACTTCCATTGTGTGCCTGGTTTTGCAAGGAAATTAATGACAACATCATAATCTGACCCTTTCTCTATCCAAGTTGAGAAGTCATCTTTCTCGATGGCTTCAATGTTGTAAAACTGATTGATGGATAATCAATCATATGGTATCATTTGGCCTCTTACCAATGCTTTCAATCTCTTTGGATCTTCCCTATGTTGCTCTCTTGTGTTGGCATAAAACTCTCTAATGACTGGAACCACAATCAAACTTAGTTTAGCTACAAATTGTGCCCAATTTTGGTTCGCAATAATATCACTAATATTCCTTTCAAGAGAATCAAATCACCTTTTCGGCATGCACTTCCTACTCACAATGAATTTTTAAAAATTTTCAGCTGTAATTTTATTCACAAATGTAGGCTTAATATGTGGAACAGACTCTAAGGTTTTTCTTTTCTTTGATGGTCCACCAATAGTTAATTTCCTAGGAGGCATGGTTTTTCAACTTCCCTAAACTACCAATAGGAGCAACTCACAATTCTACAAGTTTTGTTAGCCCCTCTAGAGATGGAGGGATTACTCCACTGAGAGAATTACTGGAGATATCCCTAGTGGCTAGATAAAGAAACAAAAAAATAAATATGTCAAAGTCATTTCATCACTACACAAGATTTGTTGCAAAGACTAGATGAAACTGCATAAGAATCCGTTAGCAATTAAAAAATAACTTGAACATATAAAGTAAGCTAATATAATGTTGGTCTCATAGACTTGGGTAAAACCCAAGAGGGGAGTGGTGAATTAGGTACTTAAAATTATTACTCAACCCCCTTTAGAATTAATCATCCCTCTAGCAATCAATCACTAATGAATACTCAAGTAAATAAGACAGTGATTTTTATAATGGTTTGAGTAAGCACTCTACTCCACTCTTTTAAGAACACTTTTCTCTTAGTGTCTTGGGTTTCAGTATTCCCAATAACAGAAATACAATAGTGCCCAGGACTCTTTAAGATTCTAGCTCTAGGGGACATAACATAGTGCTCCCAACATTCTTCTAAATTCTAGCTTTAGGGGGCGTATTCACAGTGCTCTCAGCACTCTTCTAGATTTTAGCTCTAGTGGGAGTGAATAAATATCTCTTCTCTGCACTCAAATAGTCACAGCTCTTCTTGAGTCTAGTCTTAACCACCAGCTCAAGGAATTTACAAAGAGTGGATATTAGAAGTTGAAGCACGGGTATTTCTCAGTAAGTATAAGGGAAGGTTTCTGAAAATTGAATACAATAGTAAATGATCCCCTCAAAAGGCGGTTGAGAGCCTTCAAAGAAAGTTGAGAAAGGTTAAAATGCAAGGCTCCTGACTCTTAAAGAATAGTAGAAGCTTTAGCTCAGATCAGTAAATGCTCTCAAGAGGATTTTTGAATGATTTTGTTGATTCTTGGTTGCTCTATCCTACTCTAACGATGCTTTATTTATAGCTACTTTGAATTCCCGTTGTTGGTGGTAGGTGAGCTCCATTAATGATAAAAGACCATTCTAATTAGGATATTTGAATTCGCTAACTTCTACTTAATCCTTGTATGTTGAAATGCCTATAGCACCAACCTTGGAGAAGATGATTTCTAGTTTCTTAATTAGCTTTGGTCGAGGTATTACGGCAATGGTTGACTCTTTCATCAATATGGAAAGGGCATTATTAACGCTGAGTGAAGGCCAAAGATTTGGCTTTACCATTTCTTGTCTTTTACTTATGATAAATGAAGTATCTGCCCAACCATTTATCAAAAAAAGTTCTTGTTTGTCTTTTGTAAGTAGCAGATGAATCGTGAAGATGTCATTTCATCACTGTCTAATGAGTTGTCTATTATAAGTAACAGATAAATTAGAATGAATTATCCTCTCTAGTGCTTTGTTTGTTAAGCTATAGAAGAAAAGATGACTTATTTCTTCAGTACTTTGTCTATTGAGTTGTTTATTGTTGGTAACAGACAGAATGTTGGAGCATAGATAGATTTCCTTCACTGCTTCATCTGATGGGTTATCTGTTAAAAGTGACAGACTAAGCATTGAGGCACGGATGAATTCTCTTCATGGCTTCATTTGTTGGGTTGTTTGTTATAGATAATAGATGAGCTTAGTTCAACAGACAAATGTCATGCTCCAACAAATGAATTTTTTACTCTACTATACGACCTTCACTTCTCTGCTTTGTCTGTTCATAGTAGATGATCATTAGCCTACTAGTGATAGACAAAGTCTTTACTTTGCCATTCTTTCACTCCTTTGTTGGAAGATCTTCATTTCCCTACCTTTGTCCAATCTCAATAGATGACCATTGGCTTAACTTAGGCTTACTTATAAAAGATGAAGTATGTTGTATGCAAACTGCTTTGGATTTGTCAAATATAATCTTCCACTTTGATAAATGAATGAAAATAGCCAAATCCTTTTCATTCATGCTTTGTCTATAATGGCACTTCATCTTTTACTTTTTTACTCACCCAAGCCTTGATGCCATGGAATATATTTTCTATGCTTATTTTTCGTAAGACCTGTAACTTGATTCTGAATACTAAAATCTAGCCAAAAACCAATCTTTAATCAAGTTTTTTTTCATCAAAACCATGCATTTATACCAACATATAAGCTCTCTATCAAGTATGTTAAACATTCAAGTAGCAAATGTAGCTCAAGCTCAAACTTGATAATTAAACACTGAGTTTGTAAAGCATAGGTTAATATTATCATCCAGGAATACATTCATAACTATGGAAAAAGTCCAATGAAGAACAAATAAATGCATCTATGTTAGATGTATATCTCCTTTAACTAGTGTGGTCTATCAATCCCAAAATGGAAACCAAAATTTTATGATAATCCCTAGACTGCGATATTATTTATATCAAAAGTAAATTAAGAATGGAAAATAAATAGTTGAATTGACAATGTGCATTCTGTCTAGCTTTTAGATTTTAATATTTTTAAATTGTAAATTGATAGAAAACCTCTGCCTTGTAAAATTTACAATCATTCAAGTCAAAATAAAATAAAACACTGACAAGAATGGTTTTTGTTTGCTTGGGGTGAGAGAAGCTTTTAGAGGGGGAAGAGAAGTGGGGCCGACTTAAGAAGTTGGAGCGCCAGAATGGGCGCTGGAGCACAGAAGCTGCTGGATGCTAATGAGTGTCTTTTTTCCAGCATAATGCAACTTTATGTTGGATAGTGTCGGTACTATTGAAATTGATGGAAGACTGGGATGCCGGCAAGGGGATCCGAGATTGGGGCAAGAGAAAGGTGAGATCTGATTTCGAAAAGGGAGGGGATCGTTGAAATTAAAGGATGGAAAGGTGGAGAGGATGAATGTGCGGCGAGGAGGGGCTATCGTCTTTGACACTTAAGGCATTTTTTTTTTTTGCCTCTTCAATGCTAGGCCGAGGGCTGGTGCAGGTGGAGAGGATGAACACTTCGATGAGGAGTTGAGGCAAGTAGTTGTCATCTTTAGCGCTTACATCATCTTGGTTCCTTTGCTACAAAGAGGAGGGTGATTCGTCAGCTGCTATCGTGTGCGAGCAAGTTGGTTTTAGGCGAGATTGCATGGACATGCAGTGGACAGTTGGGATTAAGGCGGTCGATCGTGCAACGAGGATCACACTCGCACCGAAAGCTTCAATGGTATATATATATATATATATGGGAAAATGATCCAATGTAGGTGACCTTTTCATGATGTGATGCGACGGGCGTCATCCAAGCCCTCCATAGGCGCTGCGAGTGAGGGAGGGAGGGAGAGTCGACTTTTGGACTCTGTCTCCCAAAAATCCAAAATATGCGGTACAGAGGGGGCTGCGATGTGACTGTCGACTGTGTCCCTCACTCACACCTTTGAAAGAAGTCTTCCTGCCCTGAAATTTTATTCTAAAAGATGTGTACTTAATTAATAAATTTGATAATTAAAATTTATATTTTTATTGAACAGACTTCATTATTTTTTGAGGCATGAAATAATTGAACATCAGCAATCAAATTAATAAACTTTATACTTAATTTTTTTAGTCTAAATTTTATTAATTTATTTTTAATATAAATTTCACTAATTTCAATAAAAAAAATTTATGTACGTTTCATTAATTGAAACTTTATATTAAATTTTTTTAGTCCAAATGTTAATAATTTATTTTTAGTGTAAATCTCATTAATTCCATTAAAGTTTTTTTAGTGTAAATTTTATTAACTTTAAATTTATATTAAATTTTAACTTTAGATCTAGATTAAAAATTTTAAATCCAACGTTGGAACATCTAACCACTTGTTGTTTTAATCCACGTCCCAAATTATGCCCTATGTTCGAAAACTAAGATTCCATGTCCGAAGTCCTGTCCATGTTTGAAACGCACTAAAATATTCCATAATCTATGTCCCAAATTATGCCGCATGTTTGAAAACCCAGATTCCATGTCCCATAATGAATTCTATGTCCCAAAAGTAGTAAAACCTACATAATTAGGGAAAATGTGGTACAAAGGGTTCATGACAGGGATTGCTTCAAGTCTCCCTCACTCACAAGGTCGTGCCATCTTCCCGCCCTCTCACATCCTATCTGCTTTGCTTCTGCTCTTCCCCAATTGGAAATCAATCTCTCTCCTCTGATCTGCACCAGCTCCTGCATCTCCCATATCAGTTTTTCAGGTCTGCTTCTGCAGGTCCGCTACCCCTAAATCCCCTAACCTGGAGCAAACTTTGAAAATCAACCTATTCCTCCAAGTCCCATCCATAATCGCAAAGGAGTTGTCAAACCTGCTACTCTAGCAAAGGAGAAGTTTTTGAAGTAAGTCATATTCATTCCACTCATTCATTTTCATCATTGTTGTTGTTTTTTCTAAAAGTTGCATTAGATTCATGATAATCTCATGTGCTTTTTGTTATTACTTAAATTGAGATAGCTGTTTAAGCTTCTGTCGATTGAAAATATTTAAATCACACAACAACTGTTTGATTAAATGTTTACTAGATTTAATTTATTGAAATTAATCAATTCTTCTTTTATTTAATTCCTATCCATTGATTTGATTATTGTAGTTTTCAATTGCGGATGGATTTGTGATTAATAAAATAAGTCAAACATTACAAACTAAATGGCTATTCATCTGAATTTTTACATTGTATATCATATTTCGTAGTGATTAGTACATTTACTCAAGGGCGGTATTATTATTTATTTTGACACATGTTGTTTTAGGTCCATGGATTTACATGTAGATGTTGTAAATGTAAATAACAAGAATGGGGCAAGTTCCCCTGATCCAAATGAACGAGGCGTCAAAATAGGGAGTACAGAATTCGATAATATGGATGCATGAGGCAGTGGTGTGCAAAATTCATTAATAGGAATAATTGAATTTTTCCCTAGAGATCCTATTGATCTAACCGCAAAGATTAGCCAGCAATTTGATAGTGAGGAAAATGCTTAGCAGTTCTATAATGGTTATGCAAAACTATGTGAGTTTAGTATTAGAAAGAGCTATGCAAGAAAGTTGGCCAATGGAGATGTATATGGTTGGGTTTTTAAATGCTTTAAAGAGGGATTAAGGAAAGCCAAACCTGGGAAAGTAGATTGCCCGTCAGCAGACTCAAATTGTCCACATGAAGCTTCAAATGTGACCCTCACAGAAAACAATAAGCGAAGGTATGAAGAGAGATGTTTCACCAGATGTAATTGCATGACATTGCTTGGGGTTTCTAAACATGGAGGTTGATAAGTGGGTTATTGCAAGATTTATACCTAAACATAGCTATGGTCTAGAATCACCTAATAAATTCCATTATTTGTGATCACATAAGAATGTGCCGGATTGTCAACTAGATATTGCGGAAGGATTAAATCAAGTTGGGGTTGGTATAGCGAAGACATTAGACTTTATAGCTTGTGATGTAGGTGGGTTAGAGAATTTAGGATTTTCACAGTTAGACCTTAGAAATGCTTACAGAAGGTGACTTTAATCCAAGTTTAATGAGGGGGTAGATGCCTTTTCACAAAACTTTCAAAGTCAATCAAAAGTCGATCCTCAATTTAGTTTCAACCTACGAGTGGATGGGGAAGGACATCTAATGTCATTTTATTGGATTGATGGTGTAACCAAAATTGATTATGGGGCATTTGGTGATGTGTGTTTTGACACTATGTATAAGACAAATGAATATCATATGCCATTTGGACCCTTTGTTGGCATTAACCATCATAAACAATCAATATTACTTGGGGCGAGACTGCTTTTTGGTAAAACCACAGCTGATTTTAAATGGTTATTCAAAGCATAACTTAATATGATGAGGAGTGTAGCTCCTAAAGTAATAGTGACTGACTAAAACACAGCTATCTTAGTGGCTATAAGAGATATATTCCTTCAAACCCACCATGTTTTTTGTATATGACACTTGAATAAAAAATTTAATAAAAAGTTGGGTATTGTGATCCATAACAATCCAACTTTTCAGAAGACTTGGTCCAATTGCATATACAAGAGACATTAGATGAATTTGAAAAGAAATGGGCTGATATGATTGGTACTTATGGCTTACATGATCACTCATGGCTGCAAAAACTGTATAATATCAGAAATGCATGGGTGCCTACTTATGTTAGATGTCATTTTTTAGCTGGCATGACAACTATAGAGAGATCTAAGAGCAAGAATTCATTATTTGATAAATATATCGCAACACAAAATTATTGGAATTTGCTTGTGCATATGAACTAGCTGCTAAAAGGAGGCATTAGGTAGAAATAGATGCCGATTATAAAACAACATATGTCATGCCAGTTATGATAACATAGCACACTAATGAGTGTGACATGGCAAGTGATGGGAATGCAAAATGTCATATTTTATTCTCCTAATACTTCATCTTTTGCACACATTTGATTCCTAAATATACTCATTATT
>JAYJMB010008456.1:0-40996 GCA_036873735.1 Pouteria campechiana
TATTTGGATATTTGTGATATAATTCTTGTGGATTAGTATGTTGTATACAGGATAATGGTGGTAAATTAGGGGAGACTGTCGGAATTTCCTCTGAATTTACCACTAGTAACGCTCCAGGAAGGAGGGGCGTTACAGGTAGAGGCCTAGATGGGAGATGCCTGATTGGTGTGGTAGCCTGGAAGGCTTAAGCTAGATATGATGGCTTGGGATTATTATAACATGAATGATAAATTGAATGTTGAGACTGGATAGCCTATATTGATACTAATCAGCCCTAGATGAGCATTCTTTTTGGATTATATTGTGTTGATGTATATTATTGTTTTAATATTATAAAATGAGTATTTCATAATTGCTTATGAGCATTGTGATTGAATGAATTTGCTATGTATGTCACGATTGGAAATGATGAATGGATGTATTTCCGTACATTGAATAATGTTATTTTCCATTGAGCTTCTTGGTTGATGGAAAGTAATGAATCGAATGTTTATTTCTATGCATGGGCTATGTATTGTTGTAATATCACATGTAATATGAGGCTCCTTGACAAAGCCATATTGCTTATGTCCAGTTCTATCTTGTGTTTGGTTCTGTCATCAGGGTATAATTGCTTATGTCCTGTTGGTCCCATGCTAAATGATAGCTCAAGAGGGAGGGGTGAATTGAGCTTTAAAAAATTTTGGCCAATAACTTCAGAGATGTGCTTAAAATAAAAGAAAGTAAATTTTACAGCCCACATGCACAATATTTTTATAATGGTTCAGTCTTTCCTAGGTTCCTACTTCACTTCTCTAAGTCAAACTCCTTTACAGATCTCAAGTTCCACTAAACACTTATTGGTTTTAAAAACTCACCAACAACTTATACGCATTAGTTTCCAAGCTTACCAAAAACTTATACACATTGGTTTCCAAGCTCACCAACAACTTATACATGTTGGTTTCCAAGCCCACTAGAAACTTTTACTAACTGTTGGTTTTCAAAGCTCACCAATTAACTCACTAGTTTTTCAAGCTCACTGGAAACTTTTACAAATAATTGATTTTCAAATCTCACCAACTAACTCACTAGTTTTCCAAATGGAAATGTACAGATTGTGCCTCTTACTTAGGCAAATTTATATAATAATTAAAAGCCTAAATAGATGAATAAAATATACAATAATATTATATTTATTAAACTCCTTTGAAGATGACTCAAATCTAGCTTTGAATGCTCTAGCAATGTTAAAGCAGTTAGAGTCGAACGATGGAAGATCTTGAATACTATTTTTAAATGCTTGAGTTACAAGATTTTCTGTGTTTTTTAGTTGTTTTGTGTGTTGCTTTAATCATCCTTTTATAAGCTTTGTGGAAAATTTTAGTCGTTGCAACCTTTAGCACTTTTTCGAACATTTTGGTAGAGTTTGTATGACTTTTTTCATTTTGTCTGGCTTCAAAACTTCTAAGATAAGTCTTCAAAAATTCTAACATTGACTTTTGTAAGTTACCATTCGATCGATCCACCACTTATCAGAATTTCTGAAGTAATTCTTTAAAATTTTTGAGATAAGTGATAATTTGTATTTTTCTTAGCTCCATACTCTCAAATTCTCTAAAGGTTAATCTTGGTTTCTAATAATATCAACAGTCATATTTTGGACTTTTGAAAATTTTTGAAGTATCTCTAAAGCTTGAATATTGCTTCTAATATATTTTTTGAGCTTTGTCTTTTCGAAGACACCTCTGTAGAGCTTCAAAGTTGCTTTTGAGGATCCTTTGAGTACAATGTTAGCATTCTAAATTGATTTTGACAAGATTTTGTTTGTAGATATTTCTATTTTGAGAGTTAAATTCAGCATCTAATGTTCTTAGCTTTTTCAAGTTACTTCTGACGACCTTCAGTATTGTTTCTAAAAATCTTCTGATAAGGTTCTGAGTTCAGAAACTTCTTCTAGACTAATTTATATTACTATTTTTAGTCTTCAAAAGCATTTCTAAGACTTGGAAGCATTTCTGAAGTTCTTCTGAAAAACTTCTGAATGCAGAGAATTTCTTTGAAGTAGAATGTTTAACTTCTGAAGTGTTTCTACAATTTGGGAATACTTTTGTATGACCTCTGAAGTGTGATATTATTACGCCTTGACTCTGAAGAGCTTCTGAGTTATCTCTGAAAGGGTTCTAAAGTACATCTGATTAGTTCTGAATGCTTCTAAGCTTTATGTCTTATCTCTGAAGAGATTCTAACATGCTTCTGAAGAGGTTCTGAAGCGGTTCTTGAATACTTTTGAACTTCTGAGCTTCACGTCATGTCTTTGAGAAGATTTTGACATGCTTCTGAAGGACTTCTAACTGATTTTTAATTGAGCATTCCTTTTAGATTATCTTCTTTTGAAGCATTAATATAATAATCTTACAATTAATGTTTTTTATTACTTGTAGTTACTTTACTTAATCTGTTTTGATATATAAATGCTACATCACTTGGAAAGTAACCTATTAGTACCTTAATTATTCACTCATTTATTTCTTCATCATCAAAACTAAGTTATTTAATCTCATTCATCATCAAAATCAAGCTTAGTAAAGGGGTTAGACTTAACATTCTCTCCCCTTTTGATGATGACAAAATATTTGAATGATAAACATTTCATAAAAAAATATGCAGAATATGCAATGTGCTTTTATTGACCTAGTGGGGCTCCCCCTACATGGGTAAGCTCCCACTGAATATATGAACTTATTTATTTTGATATCACTACACTTAGTTACTTTGATATTTCTCCTATTTCTCCTATTTCTCCCCCCTTTTGTCATAATCAAAAGGAGTAAAATGTAAAGTTCAACAAGAGGGTGAAGGAGACTAAGAAAGAAATTGCATTGTAATCAAAACGAGTTGCACATATATGATGATAATTGCAAAACATGTGTACATCAGAGTATTAGAGAAAATGAATTTACATAGCAAGTGTAGATACATTATAGCAAATTGCGATATATCACAAAAAGTGTAAATGCAGCATAGCAAAAAGAAGTAACATAAAGATAGCTAGAAAAAAAGGATGTGAGATAAAGATAGTAGTAAATTAGGTTTTTGGCTTTCTAGAGTAGGTTTTAGAAAAGAAGTTGGGGTCTTTAGAAGGGGGAAGAATGGTGGTTATGGGGGTAGGATGTTGAGTGGGTCATTTGGAAGAGGATTTAGATGGTTTAGACATAGTTTGTTTAATTTTGGAGGGGGGAGGAGGAATGAAAGTGGGATGTTTTGAAATTGCAGTATGTGGTTCATAAGTTAAGAAGGAAGACCTAGAGGTTGAAACATAAATGAGATCTATATGGTCTTTATAGTTTGTATCTATTAGTTCAGAAAAAAAAAGGCAGACTATTTCTTTAGAATGGCTTCAATATTGGCATTCATCCTAGTAACATATTCTTTATAATGCAGAGTAATGCAAGGAAGAGGAGCCTTTTTATGAATTTTTGAAGGTACAATTTTGGGTTTCCTTTTTGGTTTAGAGTCTACTATTGGAGGTTTTGGAATAAAAGGTGGTTTTCTTGAGGTTTTGGGTGAGGGTGAAGTTGGTTTAGGTGGGGGGTTGGTTTGGAAAAGCACACCCTAATTTTATGTTGGATAGATGAATCAGCAAGCTATGGATAAGAAAGGGGAAGGTTGTCAACAATAGCTTGCAGATTAGCTTCTAAAAATAATCAAAATTCTTCTTCAGTTAGAAAAATGTGATTGTGAGGACCTGAGGGAGATGAAAATGAATTTTGAAGAAGCCTAGATGTTGGAAGCAATTGAAGAAGTTTTTCAGTATATGCATATAGGAATGATTCTAATTGAGGAATTTTAATGTCATGGCCTATGGGAGTGAGAGGAGGATTAGGAATAAGTTGGATTCTGGAAAGGGTAATAGAATTAGTGAATTGTGGAAATGGTAGTTCTTTAGAAGAGACAATGAGGTTGTGGAATAGAAATATTTTGGAGATGGCAATTTTGATATTTGATTAGGCTTTAATTTCAGAGTAGGTCATTCTAATTTGATGATAGATTCTCACAAGAAGGTTAGAATTATCTTCCATTTTCTTTGGAGGAGGCTTTGAGGTTTTAAGGTTCTTAATCCTAATATTTTCTGGGTGAAATCTATCATATCTAGTTGGAATGTCCTGTGAATCCCAGGAATTAAACCAATCCAGATATTTTGGTGATCCTAGTGGAATGAATTCTATCCTAGAGAAGGGTTTTTGATACCTAATGAGAGTTCTACAGGAATTTAAAAGATAATTTTCTAGAAGAATGGGTAATGGCTCAATGGGTAGAAATTTAGGAAAGACTAAAGATGACTAGATAGCTGCTGGAACTATAGGAGATGGATGTGAAGAGGGGAATTTTGGTGCTGTGGATAAAGGGGAGTGAGAAGGAGTTTTCCTTTCAGAGATTATGTTCTCTAAAGGAAGAATGTTAGTTGCAAAAAGTGAGTGATTATGTGAATGGGATGGTGATTGTGTGGGGAAATGAATAGGTGAGGGATTTTTGTGAAGTGGTTGATGAGAGAGTGTTTGAGAGGAGGACGATGCTTAGTTTTGAGGTTGAGTTTTGATAGATTCAATTTGAGCATTCAATGCATCAAATTTTTGACACGGTGATTCCCAAATTGAATCTAGTTTTAGGAGAAGATCTGTGTTATGGTCTTCAAGAGTGGTTAGTTTGGTTTGAATGGGTAGAAGGTGGGCTAAATGAATAGATTTTATATTCTTTGGAGTTGTGTAGGTGGGATGATGATGTTGAGGTATGGATGAATGTTGTTGATTTTGGGTTGGTCTAAATGGTATTGCTACAATACTTTCCTCTATATCTTCTTGTTTTGTCTCTTCTTCATTTCTTCCTGTGGCTTCTTCTCTTATATTTGTAGCATCTTATAGAGTTTCTTGCCTTTCTCTTCTTTCTTCTCTAATTCTTAATCTCTTTATTTTCTTTTCCTTTCTTGGCTTATGAGAAATCCAACCTTGTGAAGTATGTTAGAAGCCTATTCTCTTCATGATGTCTTTGTTCATGATTTCTTTTTCTTTGAATTCTTCTCCTTCTTCTTTAAAAAGATCAATTTTGGTCATCCTTAAAAAGTTATTCAATATAATCCCATAAGGAAGATGAATCTTGGGAGTTGTTTGAACTAGGTCCAGTTGATCTATCATAATTTGACCAATGTTGATCTTCTTACTGTTCTTCCGAGTCCATAATGTCTTGGCTTCTTTCTCAAAAATCTGATATGTTCCTCCTATTTTGGGATGGATGTTATTGAAGATTAACATGTGAGAAATCTTCAAATCCACGTTCAGATGGCTTACATGAAAATAATTTTCCTTTTCATCAATTTCTACTCCAGCCAAATATGAAAACAAACCAGCTCTAGTTGACAGATATTCAATTTCTTCTTCTTCATTAAGAATGTCAAATGCATTCTTTATGCTTTCAAGTGAAAGATCTATCTTTGAATTTCCAATCCATGACTTTTGAGTGTAATAACTGAAATTACTAATTAGAGCCTAAACCAGTCTTGGGTAGAATTTATCCTTATAACTTACAAATTCTTCCCGACCCCAGAATTTAATCCAATTGGTTACTTCAAGATTTAACCCATTTTCGCCAAATGCTTCAAAGTCAAATTTTCTTACCTTTACTATTTTTTTCCTTTAAAATATTTGATGAATTTATCATGAGACAAAGTGTTGTTATTGAAGATTTCCTTTAAGACGTAATTTTCCGTTCTCCTTTTCTTCCTTGAAGTCTCTTCTTATGAATTTTCTCTTCTTCTTCTTCTTATCCCAAAATCTTTGGATGAGGAATCTATTCTTTTGCTCACCCTCTTCATCCTAGCCATTTACAATAGCCAAAGGATTTTTGACTTAGGGTTTTGAAAGAGAGGGGTTTTGCAAAGATTATGGTGATGAAAGATTTCTAAAGATGAAGTGAAATGAGGACATTTTGGTAGAGAGAGTATGTAGATGACGTAGTAATTTGAATCCACATTTCTGAAGTGGGGTTCTGAGAACAGAATGGAAGATTTAGAATTTTTGTAGTTAGGGTTTTTTAAATGATATGTAGTTTTTGAAACGTGATTCCAGAGATTCTAAGTGTATTACAGTAATTATAATAGGGCTTCATAAGTTCTGAGCTTAGTAGTATCAAAAGTTCTGAGAATATTATGAAGGGTATATTTTATTATTTTTGAAGCTAGTCACAATCTTCAGATATTCTAAAGGTGTTAAACCCATGCTTCATAGATTCTAATGGGTGTTACAAGATTTTTGAAGGTGCTCAGAAAATTATTTATCTATGGAAAAAACTTTGAAACTCTTTTAAAGTTTCTAACGCACTTATGAAATAATCTGAATATTAGAAATATGGAATTATTATAATCATTATCATGTGATCATTAACATTACAAAATAATTAAATCATGTAATATGCATTTTATGCGCATGGATCTAGTATACCAACTTCTCTTCTAATTTTACAAAATATATTCTCTAGAAAGTAAAAATGTCTACTAACTGATTTTCAATTGGTATGTATTCTAAACAAATATCATGATTTTATACATAATCTCTAATAAAGTGATGTTTGACCTCTATGTGTTTGGTTCAGAATGCAATACTGGATTCTTTATCAAATTTATTGCAATGGTATTATCACATCTAATAGGTATAGTAACATATTTTAAACAAAAATCATTCAATTATTATTTCATCCATAAAATCTGTGCACAACAACTACCCACAGCTACATATTTAGCCTCAACAATTGATAAAGTAATAAATTTTTGTTTCTTGGAGAGCCACGATATAATCATGCTTCCAAGAAACTGACAAGATCCTGAAATACTCTTCCTATCTACCCTCTATCATACAAAATATGAATTGTACCCAACTAATTCAAAGTTTGAACCTTTTGGATACCATAAACCAAGGTTTGGAGTGTCTAAAATGTATCTAAAGATTCTCTTAACAACAACTAAATGTGATTCTTTAGGATCTGACTAGAATTGTGCACACATGCAGATATTGAACATAATATCTGGTCTACTTGCAGTTAAGTATAAAAGAAATTATATCATAATTCTATAAAGTTTTCTAAATCAAAATTCTTGAGTAGCTCTTTCATATATTTTACTTGATGGATAAAGATTCCTTCCTTCATCTGCTTTACTTGATGTCCTAGAAAGAAGTTTATCTTACCTATTAAACTCAACTCAAATTCTCTTTGCATGACTTTTGAGAAATCTTGACATAATTTATGATTAATAGCATCAAATCTAATATCATCAACATATATTTGAACAATTAATATATCATTTTTGTTATGCTTAATGAAGATTGTGGTATCTACTTTACCTCTAGTAAATTCTTTTTCTATTAAGAATTTACTTAGTCTCTCATACCATGCTCTATGTTTTAATCCATAAAGAGAGCTTTCTTGAGTTTCAAAACATAGTTTTAATCATAAGGATCTTCAAACCTAGGATGTTGTACTATATAAACCTCTTCATTAATGAAACTATTTAAAAATGCACTTTTAACATCCATTTGATAAAGTTTGAAATTTATGAAAGATGTAAAAGTTAACAACATTCTAATATCTTCAATTCTAATAATAGGAGCATATGATTTTTCAAAGTCTATTCCTTCCTCTTGACAGTACCCTTTTGCTACCAATCTTGCTTATTTCTTACTACTATACTAAATTTGTCTAATTTGTTCCTAAAGATCCACTTAGTTCCTATAACAAATTGATAGTTAGGCCTTCAAATAAGCATCCACACATCATTATATTTGAATTGGTCCAATTCTTCTTGCATAACTATAATCTATTTTTCATCTTCTAAAGCTTGATCTATGCAAGTTGACTTTAATTGAGAAATGAAAGCAAAATTACCACATATTTGATGATATGAAGATCTAG
The DNA here is from genome assembly GCA_036873735.1 of Pouteria campechiana. Lineage (NCBI taxonomy): Eukaryota > Viridiplantae > Streptophyta > Magnoliopsida > Ericales > Sapotaceae > Pouteria > Pouteria campechiana. Next base: position 7,939 of record JAYJMB010008456.1, read on the forward strand.
TTCTTACACTATTATAAATATCACCAATTATTTTGTTTTTAGGATTATCATACATGAACCTCTAATCTTTAGGAAAGAAATTATTAAATTCATTATTTACCTCATTGATGGATAGTCCATCATCTGTTTCTTCTTTATTCATTTGTGTCTCTGATTGTAAAGAATCTTTTTCTTTATCTTGTATCTTTATGTTCTCCATAGATGACCTGAGTTCTTTTGTCTTTTCATTAAAATCACTTATTCTTCTAGAGGGGTTAGTACTTTCATCGAATTTTACATGAATGGATTCCTCTACAGTTTTATTCATTGGATTATAGATTTTAAATGCCTCGGTAACAATTGAATAACTAAGAAAAATGCCTTCATCAGATTTATTGTCAACTTTGTCATGGTTTTCCTTCCCATTGTTAAGAATGAAACATTTGCAACCAAAAGTGTGGAAATAAAAAATATTTAGTTTTCTGTCATAATATAATTCAAATAGAGTTTTGTTGAGTATAGATCTAGTAAAGATTTTATAAATAATATAGCATGCAGTATTCATTGCTTCAGCCCAGAAATATTGAGGTAAGTTATATTCACTCAACATTGTCCTTGCCATCTCTTGAAAGGTTTTGTTTTTCCTTTAAGCTACTCCATTATGCTAAGGTATTCTTGGTGTAGAGAATATGTGCAAAATTCCATTGCTTTCACAAAAAGCAGTGAATTTTTGCTTTACAAATTCTCCACCATGATCACTTCTTATGGATGCTATATGATAATCTTGTTCATTCTGCACATGCTTGGTAAATATTTCAAAGAATCAACAAGTCTCATCTTTAGAAGTGATAAACATTATCAAAGTTGATCTAGAATAGTCATGTACAATAACATATGTATAATATTTCCCTCCAAGACCTCTAGTTCTTAATAGTCCAATAAGATCCGCGTGTAGCAATTGAAGTAGTTTAGTTGTGTATACTTATTTGTTAGATTTGAATAATTCTCTAACTTGCTTTCCTTTTAAGCAAGTATCACACAACTCATTTTGGTCAAACTTTAGTTTGGGTAAGCCAACAACAAGATCTTTGTTGTATAGTTTTGCAATCATGAACTTGTTGGCATGTCCTAGTCTTCTATGCCACAACAAGGATTCTTCATTATTCATAATAAGACATTTGACTTGGATATCACTAAAATCTACTAAATGCAAGTTTTCACATCTTTTACCAAGTACTACAACTAAATTTGAACTATCTATCACAGAACATATATATGATTCAAACACAACCTTATAACCATTAAAACAAAATTGACTCATACTTAAAAGATTATGTTTTAATCCTTCTACTAACAGAACATTTGAAATGGTAATAGAGAGGTTGGTTGATCTTACCAATTCTAACCACTCTACCTTTCCTATTATCTCCAAAGGTAACTATTCATCCATTTTTAGCTTTTAACTTTGTAAATAGTTTCTTCTCCCCTATCATGTATCTTAAAAAACTACTATCAATATACGATTTTCTACTCCTTATGGCTCTCAAGCACACCTGCAATAAAAAGGTTAAGCTATAATTTTTTGTACCCATTTAAGAATAGGTCTAGGTGGGTTAGAAGCAGAATATTTTGGTACTCATTGCTTTTTAGATGCTACAAATCTATTATCTAGAGATATGTTTGTATTTATTACTTTAGCAATAATTTTTTGTACCCAAATTAGGTTCTGTTTGGGTTCTAATTTTCTTCCATGATTGCTAATTTTCTTTCTTTGGTTTTCTCCACCTATCTTCTTTGCCTTTAGTTTAAATAAAGTAGAAGTTAATGTTTTTACTAAGGGCATGATTTTCTGCTTTGACCTACTCAAGTTCTATGTTAATGTTTTAGTTAGTCTTGAGCTAAGTATTTTCTAATCTTAATTTAAAGCATTCATAGATTGTTTTTTCCAGTTCTCTTTTTGTTTCCTTATATTTAGCTTTTAAAGTTTTGAAATCTAAATATAACTCATCTAATAATTCTTTAAGACGGAGTTTCAAGTTTTGAATTTACCTCATCTTCATGGATGGCAATGAGGCTTATTGTTGTATGATGTTCATCCTAATTTCTTTCTTTGGAGATGAGTAAACTGAATTGTGCTTCATTTTTTTCTTCTATTTCACTCCAGCTTTCTTGCATCATGTTCTCCAGCATTTCCCAAGTAGCCATAGCATTCTTCTTCTTTTCAAATTTCCTATTGTTAGAACTATTCTTTTTGTCAAAGTAAGAATTATACCTTTTCTTCTTGTCTACTTACTTTTTATCTGGTTCTGGATAGTCAAACTTCATATGCCGAGAATTGTTGCAATTGCAATAGATTAGAATCTCTTTTTTATTTTATTTTCTCTTATTGTTGCTTTTGGATTTGTTTCCAAATCTCTTCTTCCTAATCATATTTCTAAATTTTCTGGTTATCATTGTCATATCCTCATCATCTTCACTAGTTGAGGCTTCATTTAAAGATTCTTCATTCTCTAAATCAGCTTGTAAAGCAATTGTCTTTTTTCTCTTGAATTCATCTGGTACCTTTTGCTTCATTAAGACTTCATGGGTCATGAGTGATTCCATGAGTTCTTCCACTATCATTTTATCCAAATCTTTTGCTTCCTCGATAGCAGTTACTTTAGGCATCCATAATCTAGGCAAAGATCTTAAGATCTTCTCTACTAACTTAGATTCTTCATATTTTTCTCCCAAGTTCTTTAGTCCATTGGTGATTTTTTAAAACCTTCCAAATATTTTAGAAATATTTTCTGACTCCTTTATGGAGAAGGCTTCATATTCCTCTACTAAAAGATTTATTTTAGTTTCTTTTATTTGATTTGTACCTTCATGCGCTATCTGAAGTTTATCCCAGATTTCCTTAGTTGAATTACAGGCAAAAATATTTTTAAACTGAGAAGAAGATAGTGCATGGTAAAGATAATTCTTTGCTTTAGCATCATATTCTACTTCTTGAATATCTTCTAAGGTAAATTTATTTGTAGTACTTGTGACATTATTTTCATTCTTTACTGTAAGCCACAACTGGTAATCTGTAGCGATGAAAAACTTTTACATCCTCATTTTCTAGTACACATAATTGGTTCCATAAAAAATTGGAGGTTTAGAAGTGGATTGTCCCTCAGCAAATGTGTTGTGGAACATACTGGTCATTTGGATCTCTTCACAAGTTAATATACCAATAATTTAAAATTAACTAACGAAGCTTTCTCTGATACCACTTGTTGGTCCCTTACTGAAGGTAGCTCAAGAGGGGAGGTGAATTGAGCTTTTAAAAATTTTGACCAATAACTTGAGAGATGTGCTTAAAATAAAAGTAAATTTCATAGCATATATGCACAATATTTTTATAGTGGTTCGGCCCTTCCTAGGTTCCTACTCTAATTCTCTAAGTTAGTCTCTTTTACTAATCTTAGGTTCCACTAAATACTTGTTGGTTTTACAAGCTCACCAACAACTTATACACATTGGTTTCCAAGTTCACCAACTAACTTACCAGTTTTCCAAGCTCATCAGAAACTTTTACAAATTGTTGGTTTTCAGAGCTCTCTAACTAACTCACTAGTTTTCCAAGCTTACCAAAAAATTTTACAAACTATTAGTTTTCAAAGCTCACCAACTAACTCACTAGGTTTTCAAAAGAAAATGTATAGATTAGGTCTCTTACTTTGGCAAATTTGCATAGAAATTAAAACCTTAAATAAATAAAAAAAATATGCAATAAGATCATATTTATCAAACTCCTTTGAAGATGACACAAATTTGGCTTTGAATGCTCTAGCAGTGTTGAAACAATTAGAGTTGAATGATGGAAGATTATGAATGCTCTTTTTAAATGCTTGAGTCAGAAGATTTTTTGTGTTTCTCAGTTGTTTTGTGTGTTGCTTTAATAATCCTTTTATAAGCTTTGAGGAAAATTTTAGCCATGTCAACCTTTAGCACTTTTTTAAACAATTTGGTAGAGTTGGCATGACTTCTGCATTTTTTTTGGCTTCATAACTTCTATGATAAGTCTTCAAAAATTTTGACGTTGACTTTTATAAGTTACTGTTCGATCCACCGCTTATTAGAGTTTTTAAAGTAATGCTTCAGAACTTTTTAGATAAGTCATAATATGTATTTTTTTGGCTTCATACTATTAGATTCTTTAAAGGTTAATCTTGGTTTCTAATGTTGTCAACTGTCATATTTTGGACTTCTGAAAAACTTATGAAGTATCTCTAAAGCTGAAATTCTGCTTCTGATATATTTCTTGAGTCTTGTCTTTTTCAAGATGCCTTTGAAGAGCTTTTGATTTGTTCTAAGAATCTTTTGAGTATAATGTTAGCATTCTGAATTGTTTCTGATAAGATTCTATGTGTAAATATTTCTTCTGAGTTAATTCTAAGAGTTGAATTCACCATCTAATGTTCTTGGCTTTTTGAAGTTACTTCTGATGGCCTTTTATATTATTCCTGAAAATCTTTTGGTAAGTTTCTGAGTTCAGAATCTTCCTCTGGACTAATTTATATTACTATTATCAGTCTTCAGAAACATTTATGAGACTTTGAAGCATTTCTAAAGTTCTTTTGAAGAACTTCTGAATGCAGAGAATTCCTTTGAATTAGAGTGTTTAACTTTTGAAATGTTTCTGCAATTTGAGAATAGTTCTGCATGACCTCTGGAGTGTGATATAGTTACGACTTGACTCTGAGGAGGTTTTGAGTTATCTCTAAAGGGGTTCTAAAGTACATTTGATTACTTTCAAATGCGTCTGAGCTTTATGCCTTATCTCTGAAGAGATTCTGACATGCTTCTTAAGAGGTTTTAAAGCGGTTCTTGAATACTTTTAAACTTTTGAGCTTCATACAATGTCTTTGAAAAGATTCTAACATGCTTCTAAAGGACTTCTGACTAATTTTTATTTAAGCATTCCTATTAAATTATCTTCTTTTGAATGGTTAATGTAATAATCTTAAAATTAACATTATTTAGTACTTGCAGTTACTCTTCTTAATCTGTTTTGATATATAAAAGCTGTATCATTTAGAAAATAACTTGTTAGTACCATAATTCTTCACTCATTTACTTTTTATCATCAAAACTAAGTTATTTAATCTCATTCATTATCAAAATTAAGCTCAGTAAAGGGATTATACTTAATATATCTAGCCCAAATTAAGATGTTTTTATTAGAGCATGATTACTTATGTCCAACTCTATCATCGGGGTTCGACTGCTTGTGTCTAACCCCAACCTAAGATGTTTTTTTATAGGGTATGATTACTTATGTTTGGCCCTGGCTAGAGATCAAACTATCAACACCCTTTGGGAAACAGGAATAAATGATTAGAAAGGCACAACTTGTGTGGTGTATCGTGTGGATAGGATCCACAATGTGTGAAATAAAGCTTAAACTTAATGTGTAGCATGGTCAATATATTTATGAATTAGGTGAATATTTAAAGCAGATTAGAGTGATCACTTCAGTTTAAGCAATTGACAACTACCAAGTGAGATGTAAAGTTTTGAGAATGAAACTTTTTTAAGGAGGGAGGTTTATAACACCCAGGATGTTAATTTTTTATAGTTGTGTATTTGAGTACATTATGATTTGCACCAGGGTGTTAAAAGTGAGGAAAATTTTGTTCAGTGACTTTGATGATGATGCGAAATGAGGGAAAATGTTTAGAAATACATATATACATGAATGTTATGTGAATCAAAATGATTCTTGTAATAAGAAATTCATGTATATGTGAGAAAATGCTTTCTTGATATGATTCTAACTTATCTGGGCGCTTTATTATGCATTTTAATGTGATAATGTTATGTTCATATATTATGATTAGAGAGGGATTAAATACATGAGAAATAACATGGGAACAAAGGGGACAATAATCACAAAATGGAGGTCAACAGGTCTATGCTGCGGCACAGCTTCAGGGGATAGGGAAAATTGGGCATCTGGCAAGGTGGATGTTGTGGCATGGAAATTTGATTCTGCAGCATATGATTCTAATGCCATGACATGGAATTCCAATGCTACAAAATCACTTTAGCCAGAAAAAGAAATTGCAATCCAGTGAGTTGATACCACAGCATGAGATTTTGATGTCACAGCATGGGTTCTATGGTGTGTCGGAGTAGCAAAAAAAATTCAACTTTTTAAAGGCTAACCCATTCCGTTTCTTTTCCATTCTATTTTCCTTCTTCCATGCCCAATACTCTACCCTAGCCCCATTATGCCCATTCCCTTGCCATTTTAGCTTGGAAATTTCCTTGCTTGTGTGGAGAATCCTTGGATCTCGAGTTTAAATCCAAGTTTCAATCATTTTAATAGTAGATGGGGAGGAAAATTGGATTTTTTGCAATTAGAGTGAGGTACTTGGAGCTTGGAGCTTGGATTCTCGTTTGGGGAGGATGGCTATGCAACTAAATTTCATATTTCTCATTTACTAGGGGTTGGAACCCAACTCGTGAATAGTAAAATGGTGGGATTTACATGGAACTTGGGTTGAAATTATGGGGGAAATTGATTAATATGTGATTTATAATATGTTTAGCATGATTTAAACTTAATGAAATGAGATAAATCTTTATTTAGAGCTATGAATAGTAATCATATGAATAGTAAATAGGGTTTTTGCGTATAAACATGACTCTATTGGTTTAAGCTTGAATTAGATGTTATTAAAGTGGATTTAATATTGATTATGCTATAGATTTAGGATGTATAGTTGGCGATGAATTTCACAAATTCATGTTGTTGAGAAACTTTCAAATATGTGATGCCTATAAGGTGTATGATGAAAGAAGTTAATGTGAATCCATATGTGATTGATTCATTTTATTGTGGCCTATAGTTGGCTATGAATAAGGCATTACTCAGTGTACAAAAATGTATGATTTATGCATGCGTACAAAAGACACTGGCTTGATAGTTTTGTATCTAATGATAAAAGGTAGTTAGACACTTGAGAAATATGTAGACTTACCAATGGACTGATCATGGTATTTGGTCAAAGTATTTCATGTTGTTGATAAGAAATTTTCATTTAGATTAAATCATGATTCAACTAATATATGGGATTCACATGTATAGGGCCAATGGAGAATGAAGGAAAAGCTAGAGAACTCAAAGAGTTATGGAATTTGGCGAATCATAAGATAAGTAGGCTTTGACTGTTGAATGCATGGGTGGAGATATGCAATATCCCATTGTTTATTTCTAGGCATGTATGTTTTTTTTTGGGATTTGGAATATCTCATATTCTTTAAATGTTGATGGTTTATGAATAGTAGGGATAGTGAGTATCCCTTGAATTGAAATTATTAGTGTTGGTTTATGATTATTGAATAGAAAGTATCCCATGTCATTGTATTTTATGATACTTATTCTCATGTATGGATTTCTGAATAAAAGGGATAGAAAATATCCTGGTATTGTATATGAATGGATAATTAAGACAGCTTGTGAATACGTGGTTGAATAGGGATAGCAAAGATCCCCTTATGTTGTGTGAGTTGATATATGTTAGATAAAGTGAATGTATGGATTATTGATTGATGGGGATAAGGATTATCCCATGATTTGAATGTTATATATTGTTGGAATGGGAAACATTCCATGAGTTGGGTGTGACATAAGTGCATGAAGTTGTGCCTGAATGGCACAGTTATGAGGTCATGCCTGAATGGCATAATTATGGTTTGAGGTGCCTGCATGACAATGTATAATCCAATAATGATATGATTTGTGATATTATATGCGTGAATGGCATAGGTGGGTTGCATTGGTGTGAATGAATGAAGGTTGTGTTTTACATCTCAGAATGAGATGCATGTGTTGTATTCATGGTTGTAGTTTTTGCGCCTCATGAGTGTACTTATATGGGTGATTACATTATTATAATTAATACATGTTCTAGATTAGGACAAGTGGCTTGTGATTAACTATCGCTTTCTATATTTTCATACTTACTGAGTTGTCTAGACTCATGTCTTCTTATTCTTATATTTTGAGCTAACAGGATAGGTAAAGAATCCCAACTCTAGGTTGGGGATGGTGAGTAAAGATTAAAGACTTTCCTTTTTGGTGGTAGGTTAAATGGATATTGAAATCCCATTGTGTATTTCATAAAAAGTGTATAATTGTATTTAATGAATTCAAATGATGTATAATGAAAAGCATGGGCATGTCATAGTCATTTAATTATGACATTATAAATGAATTTGTATTATTCTAGCGAGATGTATTGCCATCATGATTCAGTTTTGATCCTGGGCTCATAGCTATGGGTGAATGGGTAGTTGTGGGTGTGTGTTTTATGAAGTTTAGCATTTCTTTATAGCCATTAAAAATTTTAATTTTATATATTATTGTATGTATAAGTGCAAAACTCTTATATTTCAGGGAAGACTCTACTAGATTTTTGGTAATAGTCTTCTCTGGAATATAAGATGGTGGCATCTTGCATCAGCCCCAATGTGAGATATGTTAGTCAAGATTGGCCTAAATGGTCAAAATCATAGGGTGAGGGTGTGAGGCGTGACAACACAACTTATAGTCTATCCCAATCCTGAGCCCCGACCCCACGTTGGACTCCATCTTCAGGCCTGTCAACTAAAAACCACAATGAAAATTGGGTGAGTCCGGCCAATTTAGTAAGCAAGTATACGATTAAACAATAATTATCAACAAAATATTAGAAAAGATCATATCACATACTTATACCATTTCATAACATATTGTACCTTACAACAATGACATAATGCTTCATTAGTATGATGCATCAACTATCAATTAGTTCCCAACATAGCCTTGTAACTCATTCATACTCGATTCATATTTAGCTCACTTTCCTACCAGTATCATCATATTACACCAATCCATTCTTATTCATAATCCATGCATTCACTATCAATTTTCAAATTAATCTCCGAGAGGCAGTCACTAGAATAGATAACACCTTTTTTCCATCTTTGGTGTATTTTGGTCGCTCCCTGTACCCTCGGATATGAAGCCTGCTCGGCCCACGATAGTCTCTTACTATCATCCATGGCACCCTGCCCTCTTTGCACCATAGGGATCACAGGTTCTCCATCCATACCTAATGAGAAAAGAAGGTGAATCACATGAACCAGTCCTCCAGGCCAATCAGATGTATCTATATTTAGCCATAAGGCCCAACATGCTAACTAAGCGTACCACATCCAGCCATATAAGGCTACCACACCAACTAGACATATCACATCTGGCCATACAAGCCATCATGTCAACTAGAAGTATTCATATCAGGCATACAAGACACCATGCCAACTAAGCATATCAAATCCGACCATACAGGACATCACACCAACTAGGCGTATCACATCCAGGTATACAGGCCATCACGCCAACTACATGTATCCCTATCCGTAACCACTCCATCCTGAGATAATCATCCTTCATAGGAACCAAAACAATTATATATTATTCTAGCATTTTTACACCCCATTTTTATGTCTTTACCACCTCCAAATAATGTCTTAAAGCTTTCAAGAAAGATCCTTTGTAAAAACTACAAATTTTCATTATTTAAACAAAATTTTGCAAAGTACTATTTGGGGGCTGGGCTTCCACTTTTTTGCCTACGTAACCTAACCATATCTCACTTGGGGACCGTGGCATCCATGTTGGGAGCCATGGCTCCCACTTGTTGCCCACTTTTTTGACCCTGTTTTCTCCCCTTGTTACATAAGCTCTTTTCAACCTTTCATACAAGTTTTAAATACAATTTTTATGCCTCAATTCACTTAATTCTTACATATCTAGTATCCCAACTAGATACATGATATTCATGAAAAATTAACATGATGCGCTATCTAACGTTACTAAATGCAATAACATAATTGGTTATGTCAAAATATGAAATTGCACACAACATTAACATGTTAGGCACAGCTACCAAAATACATACATGGAAACTCTATGTTCTTCATTTTTAATTAAGGAGCAACAAAATACACATTGTTTAAAACATGGCCAATATATACTAAACCAATTAGAAATAAAACTCAACGCTCAAAATGCATATTCATATAATTCCAAATATAGTTACATCAAAAATAAAAGCTGCTTACTGTTACATGAACAATTGCACTCTTTTTAGTCTTAAACTTCAAAATGCCACATCCAATTCAAGGATCCCCAATCCTATATGCAAAATATAAATATCCCATTAACATCTATATGTAGTTAAATTTTTACAAAACACCACTACTCTACCTTAGCTTAAATTTCTCAACTAGCCACTTCTAGGGTTTATCCAATTGTTATATCTAAATCTTGATTAAGGGGTAATTAAGGGGTAAATAATAAGAGTTAATTGTGCTATAACATTCTTAATGTCATTTCATTGAACATTTGATATGAAATTTCTAGAATTCATAATTCCACCCCAAGCAATATAGGGTTTTCTTTCCCAAATTATAAATAAACATGTTTTAACATAAGTTATACCCCAATCAACATTCACATCACTTAATTTATGCTTCAATTTCCACTTTCCCCAATTTCCAACCCAACAGAACCCTACTTCTCTATATATCATGCTCCATAACCCATAATTCAGCTAATTAACATATTAGAATTTATGTAGTCAAGAAAGAAGTCATTCACCTATCAATATCTTTCATCAATTATAGCAAAACCCACTTGGGTTCACTTTCTATAATTTTCCTTCTTTTTTCATGGCTCAAATATTCAAAATTTTAATGTTTTATCTATTATGGATAGTCGTAGACTACTTCACTGATGATTTCCCTCTCGAATCTCATTGAAATCCGCTATAAAATTGAATTTCTTTGAGAGGCTAGGGTGTGAGGTGGGTTGGGAATGGTTCCTTGGGGCTAGAAATGGCTAGTGGAGCATTTCATCTTTCTCCACTTGTGGTGCTCTAATGATGCACAGTAGTAAGTGCACATGCAACCCAATTTGCTCCAATTTTTGCACCTTTTTCAACATAATTCTATCCAATAAACTATAATAAACATATCCTTAGTTATACTTTTCATAATTTCACTCACTTATTTTTATAATTTCTTTAAAACTCTAAATGTATACACATGCACCCATCATGTGAAATTTAAAGAAATATTTTATTCGTACCTCAAAATTTCAGTGTGTCACAATAAGAAATTGAATCCAACATCCCAATGACATAGGATATGAACAAGTGGTGAAATCGGATCCCTAGACTCTTACATCGTACAAAATCTCCTTTACATTATTCACTATTTTTGATATATTGTTTAATTTTATAAGTTGATTTACTTAGTTTCTACTTTATCTTGTTTATTGAGGGCTGTCTTAGTTTAGTAACTAGATTTAATTGAATTAGTTTGATCAATTCTTTGTGGGATTGACCCTTGTTCTTGCGTGCCATAATGTTGTAGACTTGTACACTTATGAGGAATGAGAATTTGACCATCAAATTTTTGGCGTTGTTACTAGGGAATTGGTTTCAGATTGATTTAGTTAATTTAGTTATAATTTTTTCCTTTTTTATTGTATTTTAGTTTATTTAGGAGTTTTAATTATTTAGTTTTTTTTCTTTCTATTGTAGAGCTATAAATAGACAATCGTTGAATCTTGCGTTATTACCCTTGAACGATAGCATTGACAAGGTTGAAAAAGAGATAGAGATCATAAGCGAAGAAGAAGAAGAATAGATGGGAGAAAACATGAAAAACAGGGTGGCTCAACAAGCATAACAATTGATGAAGGAGTTTACATGCCCTATTATTGGGATATCACATTTATGCATTGTTTTAGACGATAATTATAGGAATATAAGTTGAAATATATACATTTTAATATGTTTTCTTCTTTCCATGGTGTTGTTGCAGAAGATCCCTTAATTTTTATCCATGATTTTTATGAAACTATAGAAAATTTTCCTTTGTAGGGACTTACAAAAGATCAGCTACATATGAGATGTTTTACATATACCTTGAAGGATGCAGCAAAAACCTAGTTCATGTCATTGGCTCTAATTCATTAACCATATAGGATGTAGTTTACAATAAGTTCATTGGTAAAATTTATTCTTATGCTAAAACTCCAGAAATAAGAGGTAAGATAGCAACGTTTGCTCAAATGGAAGGTGAGGCATTCCATGAGGCTTGGGAAAGATTTAAAGTAATAGTGATTAAATGTAATCACCATCATTATCCTTTAGAGTATCTAAATCAATTTTTCTATGATGAACTGACGTAGCCATGTTAAGCCATGGTTGATAATGCTGCAAGATGAGCAATGGTAGAGAAGACCCTAGAGGAAACTTATGATCTGTATGAGATGCTTGAGGCAAATCCGCAACAAAAAAGTGTTAGGGGTAGGTCTCGAGGTATGTATGAGCTTACAAAGTAGATGAAAATGATGGGATCGACCTTCATTACTCACTGCTTTTGTTATCTTATTTAATCTTATAAGTTGATTTACTTAGTTTCCACTTCATCTTGTTGATTAAGGATTGTCTTAGTTTAGTAACTAGATTTAATTGAATTAATTTGATCAATTCTCTATGGGATGGATCCTTGTTCTTGCATGTTATATTGTTGTAGACTTGTACACTTGTAAGGAATTAGAATTTGACCATTAATAGCACCTCACCCTTTTACCTGCATATAAAAGACCTCAACCTAAAGTTATTGGTTTCAATCCTTTTGTGCTTTCTTTGTCTTTTTGTTCTTTTTGCACACATTTTTTTAAACATCAATGTATCAATAAGTTTCTCATTTAATGAAATTCATCATTTTGTCTATCTATATTGATGTATTAATACCGTTTACAATCAAAAACATTCCTCTTTTTTGTTTATATACATCTCATTTATAGTTCTATTGCATCTTTACTTCTAGTTTGCACCTTCTCTTTTTTATTTTACCAAAAAGGGAGAGAGAACTTAGTGCTCCTTTCTTATGATTTTTTTTGGGGAAAACTAAGCATATACTTAGGGGAAGAGCATCACTACCTTCATTTTTTTAGTATAGCATCTACTTAGGTGGGGCATAACTTTCATTTTTTCCCCAAGTATGATTTATGAAAGAAAGGTACACTCAATGTTTTATCAATATTGAAAAGGGAGAAAATGCTGAGTCCAAAAGATGGACTTTCCAAACTAATGATAGCCTGATTTTGATGATGACTAAACATATGAATGAGAAAACAAGGTACTAATAATAATATTTTACATTTTGCAGATATTAAAATGAAATTCACAAGTAAACAAGATGTAGTCATGTAAAGGGATAAGTTTGATTAAAACATAATACTAGGACAGTCTAAATTCACTTAAAAACAAATCATATTAGAAGAGAAAATAAAAAAGTTAAGTTTTCAGAACAATTATCATGATAAAAAAGACCACAAAGGAGAAAACTTCCTTGACAAAGTTCTCTTAAAGAATCTAAAAGCATGTGTATAAGTTCAATAATTCATAAAGAAAATCATAGAGAAAATTTTTAAGATGATAAAGGTTTGCGAACTAGCTGTTAGAAGTAGGTGAAGTTGTCAAAGACAATAGAGGAGTCCATAGAGGAATTATGGATGATGATAAAGTTTGTCTAAGTCCTTAGAATGGAAATTCTCTCTCCAATAATTCATAGAGGAATCCACAGAGGAAACATTGTCCACTACAAAGGTCTATTGGGTTCTCTGGTAATGGCTATTTCCAATGGAGGAATCAACAAAGAAAATCACAAATATTTTTGGGGTCTCCTTCATTGATAAAAGAATTAGCAGAGTAGATGATAGAGGTTTATAATTAAACTAAAATCACTTTATACAATTTCTAGAGGTCAGACTTAACAACTAATTTTTCAACAGTTGAATTTCAAATAGCCATAAGTCTCTCTAGGGCTTATAAAAACAGAATATATTCAAAAGAGAAACCAATCTGTAGATCATACTTTATGCATTAGTAGAAACTAAAGTTTTTCTTCCAAGTACTATCACTCAAAGTCACTTCCAATCTTCAATATACATCATTATTTGCATATAAGGAGCTCAAAGCAAGGGTTCTTCATATTGAGTCTAGGTGTGCAGTTTTAATGATAACAAAATGAGCCACAAAGTTCTATCATATCCACTAGAATCGAGCTTACATTGCACATGACTGATAGAAGAATCCATAGAGGAAGTGCCCAAGTGATAGAGGTTTGTAACACTCTCTATCTAGATTGCTGTTTCAAGTCATGTCAATAAAGAAAACCCTCAACAACCACAATGGAACCCATAGATGTCTAATGAGATCTTTATAATGGTCATATTTTACAAAAGAAGTAATAGAAGAGACCAAAGAGTTCTTTGGCTCATTATGCCAATAGAGGAATTGACATAGGTGACAATAGAGGTCTGTCATCCAACAGTGTTTTATGTAGAATTTTGAAAAGGTGCTTCAATGGCTAGTTTTCAACTTTTTTTTACCAATGGTCAAGAACATCTCCAAAACCTATAAACACAATTTCATTCGGGACAGAAGAGAGTTCATTAAATTCATTGAGCTATAAATGTTGAATTAATAAGAGAACCAAAAAGCTTCCAAGTGCATTCACTCAACTGAGCCTCAACTTTCAACAAACTTCAAGCTAGAGCAAATCCAACTCAAGAAGAGTATAAAATACCTTGTTCCTATTGAATAATCCTTACCTTTTAAGCTTTTATTCATGTATAACATAGCCTAGTTAAAGATATATTTTGTATATCTTTATTTGGGTTTTAGGATTTTTTATACTAAGAAAGGGGTCTCCTTGTAGCAATATTTGTTGACTCAAACCTCCTAACCTGGCTTGATTTTAATGATAAATGTGAACAGCCAAGTTTTGATGATAAGCAAAAATATATGAGTGAACTCTCAAGGTACTAACAAATACAATTCCCTAGTGTTGCAGCAATAGATGTATTTTATATTCAGGGTAACAACCATAAGTAAGTGGATGACATGTACAAGAATATATCAAAGCAAGATCCTTTACATAGGAAGAAAAACATAAATATTCGGAGAAATAATGGCACTGAAATTTAAACAGATTTCAGAAGTCATCAAAAACATCTAATAGAACTTAAATATGATTTAATCATTTGATTCAAGTATTCAAAGCTATTCTTCAGTTGAAAGATACGTCTAGTATCAAATACACTTCATAAAATTAATATGGATGAAGTTCCAAGTTGCTGCAAAAGTCTTTTTCAAAAAAAGACTCACTTCAACCAGTCTTAGACAATGACGAATATAATGAAGCCAGAATGCAAAAGCATAGTAAGACTTCAAAAAAACTGATATCACAGTGGTTATCTTATTCTAGATGATTTTGAATAAGTTTTGGAAGAATTAGGAATATAGTCAAGTGTCCTTGCATCTCATGATGACTTTATTTTTCCAAAATTAACTTCAGTTGAAACAAGAATGTTATAGCAACTTCAAAAGAAAATGAGATTCCATCGCATAGCTTGCTTTTCATTCAAAGTTAATTTGTCAAAAATTAATTACAGACAAACTAAAACACTTCGAACAAATCTAGCTGAGTCATTCGAGCATAATTCTCACATGAGCAGAAGTCATTCATTCCAGACAAATACTGACTGAGATGTTTGGATAAAACCTCACTCAGACAAAAACAAGCTATGCCTAACAAAAAATAATCCTATGAACAAAAGACACTTACTTCAGACAAAGTCAATTATCTTAAGAGAGATTGAAATTCAAACAAATCACCATCTTATCCGTTGATATTTCTATTTCTAAGAATTGCATTCTTTTGAAGTAACCTATCTACATTCCTCAAAGGGACTGAACCAAAAAAGATCATTTCAATGGTCAATTCATTAGTGCCATAGATATACCATCTCAATGCAACAACTCTCCATCCAAAACTTACCCAAATCAGCAACTTCTCTTTGTCTCTGACAAGAACAGTATTGTAGATGTTCTAACTGATGAGAATTAATTTAAAGATAGCTTTCTCAATAGGAGTTAATTAGAATGGTATTTAAGCATTTAATGGAAGTCATCTATCATCAATGGCTAGAATTTAAAAATAGTATAAAAGTAGAGTAGAAATGAAGAAGAAAGATTAGGAAGATAGAAGAAGAAAAAGAAAAGACCATAAACAAGCATTCACTTTGACAAAAAAAAGTTTTCCTCCAAGATTTCAATATCCATTGCACTCAAAGATAATCTACCCTCAAGACTTATTATTATTCTATCTCTAGAGAATTGATATTCACTGCTTCACATTGAATATCTATTTGACTTGTATTTCATTTATGTACAAGTCTACCTAGTAAAGAAGCAAACTGTTATACAATTCTCTTATAGGTTATCTACCTTAGCAAGTAGAGAGACTTGCTATATATAAGTTTCTTTGTGAGCTTGGAAACCAACCTTTGTATAAGTTTATTGGTGAGATTTGAAACCAACCTCTATATAAGGTTATTGGTAAGCTTATATGAGTTTCTATGAGTTTGAGAAAACCAATGGTATGAGTTTGTTGGTAAGCTCGTAGAAAACCAACCTACGTTAATGAAAATTGAGTACAGCAAAAGAAGCTAACTCAGATAGTAGAGTAAATACCAAGTTGGGTTGAATCACTATAAAAACCACTAGTATCTTGTTGATAATTGAATTATCTTTACTTATATCTAGTATTGAACAACCTTATTTACCTATTAATCCTTGAGAATTTATAAGTTATTCATACATTTCTATGTGTTTTTATAGGTGCCATGAATGGAGGAGATATGAAGCTAAATCAAGGACTAAAAGTGCAACTCAAAGAGGGAAGAAAGGATGCAAGAAAAATGCATAAAAAGTAGGTAGTAAGACCAGGGCTGCAGCCCCCAACTCTTCCAAGGCAATGTGGGCAATCAGCAAAGCTAGGGCCGCAGCCCTGGGGCCGATTTGGAAATTCAGCTCCCTCTTCTGTTAAGTATTTAAGGCAATACAATGGGTTTTGGGGAGTTTTTGCTAGGGGTTTTTTTTAAGACTTTTAGGGGTTCCTTTGTTAAGGTTTTAAGAGTCTTTGCTAGGGTTTTTAGGATTCTTGTTGGAGGCTTTGAAGAAGATAAGATCAATTTTGAAGATTAAAACAAAGAAAATTATTGCAAGGATTGGAAGTCAAGCTAAAAGAAGAAGATCTTAAGTTTTCTTTATTTCAATTGCTTTCTTCCTTTGTATCTTGGAATTTATTTTGGGTATTTAAACTCAGATAATGTTGAATGATTATTTGATTGATTTATTCTCCATCATGAGTAGCTAATCTTTCCTTTTCTAGAGGGAAGATGGAGTTTATGTGAAATTCATAGATTAATCAATGAATGGTTTGATTTATCTTACATTTGGTTTATTTTAATGTTTAGTGTTTAATGCCTTCAATTGATTGGCCATCTATTGATGATAATGTATTTAGGATTTGACACTTCGAAGTGGTAACCCCAAAATAGGATCTAGGAATTACAACATAATTCGTAGATGACTCGGGAGAGCTTCTTCGCTTTACGAAATCATTTTAGAGAATCCTAAATTTTAATGCACTTCTAATGTTCTGATTTTTCTAGAGATATCAAAATTAGAATGTTAGAAATAGATACTTGAGTTGTCACTCATCAGAGAGAGTTGAGTGTTTTTGCATTCTTGATTTATAAACCAATGCGATGATCAATTGTTAATATGTTGAGAACACCATGAATGAAACAAAAATGATATCAACCCTCTAGAGTTTTCATAACTTGAGTTATTCTATTCAAAGTTGTCTATTTTTTTGTCATTCAATTATTTATCTGTCAGTCATCCAAGTAAAGTTAGAATTATTCATGGCAATAGCTAGTGAGTAATTAGAATACCGAATCCATGTAGACACAACAATGCTCTTACTACTATACTATAAAACTTAACATTGTGCACTTGTGGTTAAATTTGCAGCGAATAAGTTTTTAGCATCGTTGTTGGGAATTGGCATTATTTTGATTACTCACTAATATTATCAAAAGGATAATTCTAATTTTAATTTAGATTTTTATTTTCTTTTATTATATTTATATTTCTTTCATTTTTATTATTTTTTATTCAATTTATTTAGTTCTCTTAACAATGCATGCAAAAATCTCTTTACTTGAAAACATGGCATTCAACACCTTCCACTGGCCCAATGAACACAATATGGTAAGACAAGTTTTTAGTTGTGTTGAAATGGATCGAATCACAGCTCTTACTGTACAGATGTCATATCTAACTCACCAAATAGTAGTAGCCAATTTAACATCAAAGGGAGTTTCAATTTCAAGAGAGTCTTCTTCTACAATTGGGTCAGACATAGCTACTAATCAAAACAAGGAAGAGAGACAGTATGTGAACAATTGGGGCTATAGCAACTGTCATAGAAACAACATACCAACCCATTATCAACCAACTAAAAGGAAGCCTTCACTTTAAGATCTCACCAGTACCTTTGTGATAGAAAGTCGAGCAAGATTTATAAGGAATGAAACAGAGTTGATAGCATTAAAATGCACATGGGAAATATAAATTCATCTATCAAATCTTTGCAAACCCAAATTGGTCAACTTGCTAATGACTTCAACAATCCAAACAAAGGTGTTTCTCTTAGCAACATTGAGAAGAATATGTACAAATCGATTGAGATTTCAAAGGATTGTACTATTAATGATGAAAGTGTTCAAGATCATTTAGAATAGTATAATGAAAATTCTATAAATCAAGATGTTACAGAAACTAATGAGGATGTAAAGAATGTTCTAGCCTTAGATGCATTGCCACAAGAAAAAACCAATGACATTATTGAAAATCTTCAAGAAAAATCATCAATGGAAGATGTCAAAACCAATTTGGAACCGAAGAAATTGCCCAATCATCTAAGGTATGCATGTTTTGATAATGAATCATTCTTTCTAGTGACTATTTCTTCTTATTTTGCAGACAGGGAGGAAAACAAATCATTGCATATCCTTGATGAAGAAGTGAAGTTCAATATTTTCAAGGAGTTGAAATTGTCCAATGGGAGCAGTGATTGCTTTTAGATTTATGCAATGGATGAAAACATTGAAGAGCTTTCAAAAAAGGCCATGAAAGTATTTTAAGTACCATTGGTTGATACTTTTAATTTAGATGATGTTGAATTGATCAATAATACTTATCAACTAGGTACATTGGAAGAATTCCACAAGCCAATGCTAAGATTTAAAGAACCAGAGCACCAAAAAGCCAAAATTCGTTTCAAAGAATGAGGAAGACCATAGTTAGGCTAAGGCTATAAACAAAGCACTTCTTGGGAGGCAACCCAAGCTTTCACATTTTCTCTTTCTTTTGTTTGTTTTCATTGACTTAGTTTAGATTATTTTATCAATTTAATCTTTAGTTTATTTTCTTGATATAAGGTGACCCCTTCAACAAGCTGAGCACAACATCAAAAGCAACCTTCATCCACCATCATGGGAGCACATTCTCTTCAAAGGGAGTTTCTTTCCCCCTAGTTCATTCTTTTCACATTGAGGACAATGTTTGTTTTAAATTTTGGGGGCGAGTTGTGTGTTTTGTTAATAGTTGTGCTTTGTTTGTTTAGTTTTTGTGTTTGTTTATCTAGTTTATCTGTTTTGTATGAACAAAAATGTTTTGAGCATTGATAAGGGTTCTTGTAGGGGACCAATGATTTGAACAAAATATTTCAACAATGGCTTAGGAAGAAAATGAAGGATGTTAACATAGTCTATGTACTTAACCTGAATGCTTGTCTAATTTATTCTAGATTCCTTACACATTTGATCACATAACCATTTCTTTTTAAATTCATTGAGTACTTAACATTAGTTTAGGTTACTAAGTATTCATAGCTTAGGTTAAAATCTAGAATTTGTTGCAATTATTGGTTGAATTGATGACATAAAAGAAAATAATGAATAAAAATTCATCATTCATTTGGGGGTATCACATCACCATGAACTAAAGAGAAAATAACTTTGGGGGTGTGGTAGTAATACAATCCAAAATTTAGGAGAATCACATTCCAAGAACTCAAAAGAAGATAATTTTGAAGAATGTGATAGTAATTCAACCCACAAAAAAGGAAACAAGAAGAATAAAAATGAAAGAAAGAAAGTAAAATATCATATGCATATCTATTGTAGTCTCTCTCAATTTTTGAATTCTTAGGGTTTGCATTGAATGTGTTTTTCTTAGTTGCATAAATTAATCTAAGTATGAATTGATTTAATTTTAAATGGCTATAACTCTTTGCACATGCACCAAAGAATTTAAGGTAGAAAGGATGAGGTTTAGATTGGAATTTTAGACATGAATGACATTTCAATGTTTCCTTCCTGGCTATGTTGATCTACTTGAGGTCTTTGGATAACGAACTTGATCAATGTTATGTTTGTATTTATTCTAGAAGTTTATTCTTTATTATTTGCTCAAGAAGAAGCAAATAAGAAAGTTTAGGGGTATTTGATAAGTGAATTATATTCGCTTATATCTAGTATTGCACAAGTTTATTTACTTATTATTCCTTAAAAAATTATAAGTTATTCGTGTGTTTCTATGTATTTTTATAGGTGCTATGAATGGAGGAGAAATGAAGCTAAATCAAGGACTAAAAGTGTGACTAAAAGAGGGAAGAAAGGGTGCAAGAAAAATTCTTGAAAAGTAGGCAGTGAGACCAGGGCCACAGCCCCCAACTCTTCCAAGGCAATGTGGGCAATCAGCAAAGCTAGGGCTATGACTCCAATGCCAATCCAAAAGTTCAGCTCCCTCTTTTGTTAACTATTTAAAGCAATACAAAGAGGTTTTAGGGAGTTTTTGCAGGGGACATTTTTAGGGCTTTTAGGGGTTCCTTTGTTAGGGTTTTGAGAGTCTTTGCTAGGGTTTTTAGGATTCTTTTTAGAGGCTTTGAAGAAGATAAGATCAAGTTTGAAGATTAAAGCAAAGGAGATTGTTGCAAGGATTGGAAGTCAAACTGAAAGGGGAAGATCTTAAGTTTTCCTTATTTCAATTACTTTCTCCTTTGTATCTTGGAATTTATTTTGGGGATTTAAACTTAGATGATGTTGAATGATTATTTGATTGATTTATGCTCCATCATAAGTAACTAATCTTCCCTTTTCCAAAGGGAAGATGGAGTTTATTTGTAATGTTTGGTGTTTAATGCTTTCAATTGATTGGTCATCTATTGAATGATAATGTATTTAGGGTTTGACACTTAGGAGAGGTAACCCCGAATAGGATCTAGGCATCACAACATAAATTCATAACATAAATTCATAAATGACTCAGGAGAGCTTTTAATTTTTATGAAATCATTTTAGAGAATCCTAGATTTTAATGCATTCCTAATGTTCTCATTTTTTTAGGGATATAGAAATTAGAATG
This sequence comes from Pouteria campechiana, assembly GCA_036873735.1. Lineage (NCBI taxonomy): Eukaryota > Viridiplantae > Streptophyta > Magnoliopsida > Ericales > Sapotaceae > Pouteria > Pouteria campechiana. The sequence goes on from JAYJMB010008456.1 coordinate 29,361, forward strand.
TTAGGAATAAATAATTAACTTGGCACTGAGGAAAGGGAGTTGAGTGTTGTTGCATTCTCAATTTATAAACCAATGCAATAATCAATCGATAATACGTTAAAAACACCATAAATGAAATCAATCCTCTAGAGTTTTCATAACTTGATTTATTCTATTCAAACCTATCCATTTTATTTATCATTCAATTATTTATCTCTTAGTAATCCAGACAAAGTTAGAATTATTCATGGCAATAGCTAGTGAGTAATTAGAATACCTAATCCCTATGGATATGAAAACCCTCTTGCTACTATACTAAAAAACTTGATGTTATGCACTTGTGGTTAAATTTGCAATGAAAACTTGTGCTGCTAAATGTTATTACCATTACTTTTCAACATATTAATTTTATTTGGCCATAATTTTTATCTACTCAATTCACCCCTCCTCTCTTGAGCTATCTACTGATCAGGTCCAATAGTATTATGTTGTTAGATTTCCTTGGTAATCTTGGCGAAACCAAATGTTGTTATTAAGAGAATCCTAATAATCTTGGTAAAACTAAGAGTGTGATTCCATAGTTGATAGTGGAACCTGGTTAGGATACCTTAGTGAGTGGAATAAGTATTGAGTTGGCCTAAACCACTATATTTCCTTGTGTGCTTATTATTGTGTGTGCTTGTGTGCTTCCACTATTATCTTTTTCTTATACTTGCACATTCATTTAGTTTTCCAATCTAGATTGGTTTTGTGCTTTTCCATACACTCTATTTTTGGTGGGACTTACATTTGGTATCAAAGTAGGAGTAAAATTGGGATTTAAATTTTTAATTCTATACCTCATTATGGTCTCGTATGGTAAAAAATTTGGAATCATGGAATGTGAATTGAATATTAGACCTCATTATTTTGATGAGGTGTATTATAACTATTGGAAGCTGAGAATGAAGAACTTTTGATTATCAATAGTTATAAACTGTAGAAGATATAATGTTGCTCTCCACCTTAGAGGAGAGTAAATGGACCATCAAGGACATTAAAATAGTTTGGTTAAATGTTAAAGCTAAGAATGCTCTATATTATACTCTTTCTATTGGCCCCAAAATGCAAAGGTGTATGGAAAAACTAGAATCCAAATGATGTGGCACAAACAAACTGATTGTTCAAGTGCAGAAAAATAAAAGGCAATGGGAACATATAAGCACATAGTACAAGGATTATAGTGATTTAGGCCCCCTTAGCACCTACTCCACTATCTAAGGTTTCCCCAACCTTGGGTTCCACTATGACCTATGGAAACAAATCTGGTTTTCCAAGAGCTCACCAGAAACTCTACAACTATTGGTTTCCAAATTATCAACGAGCTTGTTGGTTTCCCAACTGACTAAAGAACTTGTTGGTTTCCAAGTTAACCAACAAACTTATATAATGATAGTTTTTTCGAGCTCACCATCAACTCATATAATTTGGTTTCTCAAAAGCTAACCAGCAAATCCCCAGTCTGGTTTCCTAGAGCTAATCAAAAACTCTTACAAATGTGTATAATTAAGTGCCTCTAATCTAGGATAATGGGTAAACATAGTTAAAGCACAAATAAATGATAAAACAATAAGCACTTCATAGTGAATTCAAACTCCCTTGAAGTGGTATGGATGAGGAGTTGAAGTTCTTTGAACTTAGCAGCACCTTGAAGTGAATACACTTGGGAACTTGAGTGTGTTACTTATTGTTTGATTCTTGTTTAGCACTTAGAAACCTTAAGCATCATATTTCTCTTCAATGGATCTTTTATTTATATATTTCAAAGACCCTTGAGACCATTTGGAAAAAGACCATTTGAATATAGCTGATTGCAATGCCACTTGGATTTCTGAATGTTTAAAACAATGATTTTTTTACTATAGTAAATCATTGTAGCACCCACGAAGACAATGCTCAATCCAAAATTATGTCCAAAGTTAAATTTTTAGACTAACTCTCCGTGTCTAAAAATCAAGGTCACTATAGCAGTTTATTATAGCAGATAACTATAGCAATCACTGTAACGTTGGATCCAAAGTTAATAGTTGTGTCCAAACTTTCTGTCAAAGTTACTGTAGTAGTTTATTATAGCAGTTCATGAAAAAAATGTCTTTTCTTCCTCTGTTTTACAAAATCTTAACAAAATATCATTAGCTAAATTCAAGTCATAAACAAGTTTTATAAATTATCAAAACCAAACCCTTGGATCAACAATCTCCCCCTTTTTTATAATGATAAAACTTAATAACTTACACTAATAAAATAGTACTAATGAACTAATATAAACTCCCCCTTAAGTAACTTATATGATAAGCATAATGAAATCTATTTCATTGCAGCTCACAATGCTAAGATTGGTCCACATTCAACAAATTTTCAAAAATTTTAGTTTCTACTTCTTCTTTCCCTTTGAATCATTTTCCCTAAATGCAGCAAGTCTCAACATTTTCCCCCTTTTTTTCATAATCAAAATGGTCTAAGGGAGGAGGGATTTTCAACAATTTCTTGTATGAGGGACTATATTATTCTCTCCCAACAATGCATGATCCTAAGCTTCATTCTCCAAGCTCCCCCTATCATGCATAATCTAGTAGCTTTATTTCTCATATCCAAACTAAATTTCATCTAGTTGTTAATAGTAAATTGATCCATAATAATGATTATAGAAGGTCTGACTAGGATAAGAATAACTATTCCCAACCTTAAACTATAAGTTTTCCAAATAGACTTGACTTATGCCTTGGGACTATAATGACATTAAGGTTAATTTTATTTGGTCCAAATAGTAGATGATTGACATTAAGACTTATCTTACACACCCAAATGCAAGATGTTTCTCTTATGAGAGATAAATAAATGAAGTATAATAATGATATGCAATGTAATGCATAGAATAGGGAATGAAATATAATAACTTCATCTACCTAGTTGCCTCAAACATATTTATGTTCTTGTTTGCCATGGTTGAGAAGCTACTTATTCTCCAATTATGGCTACAATTAGAAGGCAGTTATACATAAATGAACTTCCTCTTCTTCTATATTTTCTTTTACATTTTCTTCTTCTTCTTCACATATATGTTATTCTACTGAATTTACAATCTTCTTCTTTTTGTTCTTCTTCAATAGACTCCTAATCTTCCTAGAAAGGGTTTTTACAAATTCTACATGAAGAATCTGTACTTCCATGGTCATAAACTATCTTTATCTTCTTTCTTCCTTCTCATTCTTCAAACTTCATGGGTCATTAATGACCCCATTAGTTCTTCAACCAATAGCTTGTTCAAATCTTTAGCATTGTCACTTTTGGCATCCAATCCACAGGAAGAGACCTTAAAACCTTTTTAACCTACTGTGAATAAGAAATCTCATGGCCTAAATTTGTTAGGCTGTTAGTGAGTCTTATAAATCTAGAAAACATATCTAAGATAGACTCATTCATAAACATGCAAAATACTTCATATTATTGGACAAGTAAACTAATCCTAAATTCTCTAACCTGGCTTGTCCCCGCATAAACTACTTGCAAATGATTCCAAATCTCCCTAGCAATTTCACATGAGGATATCTTCTCAAATTCATATTGAGAAAGAGCATAATATAGAGCATTTTTGGCTTTGGCATGTAACTGAACAACTCTAATGTCCTTATTAGTCCATTTACTCTTCTCTGAAGTGGAGAGTACCACTCCTTCTATTTTTCATAACTTATAACTATTGGCAATTAAAAATTTCTTCATCCTTATTTTTCAATAACTATAATGCTCCCCATTAAAGTATGAAGGTCTAATGGTCGAATTACTCTCCTTGATTCCACCAAAACTATTTGCCATACAAGATCACACTAAGGTAGAGATGAAAATGAGAATCCCAAATTCAATGCCCTGCTCTAATACCAATTGTTACCCCCAAAACGCACTTGTGTATGGAAAAACTGGAATCCAAATATTGTGGGAAAACCAAACTGATTGTGCAAGTGCAGAAAATAAAAGGCAATGGGAACACACAAGCACACAACAATAAAGACACAAGTAGGGGTGTAAATTGGTTCAGGTTGAACCCAAACCTAACTGACCCAACCTAAAAATGGGTTAGTTTAGGTCAGAAATTTAGGAAATTGAGTTACTAAAATTAGGTTTGGTCTAACTCGATTTGGCAAATAGGGTCAATGCGGGTAAAGGGGTCGAGCAACCCAAATTAACTTGACCCAATTTGGTATTTATATAAATACAAAAAATACAATATACCTACCCTAAAATCCAAAATCCATCTCTGCCCTTAACAAAGCACCACGCAACTGATGAAGCAATGCCGACATAAAAGAAGAAAGAGATCGATGTCGGCAGAGGTTCATGAGTTAGGGTTCATGTTTTGAGTGTTAGGTGTTTGGTTTGAGATTCCTGAGAGAGGAGTTTGGGCCTGAGATTGTCTAAGATGGGAAGAAGGCCTTTGCAATCGTATTTTCTCAAGTTTTCTGCAGGTGGAACTGGATTTCCTGAGTTATACCAATCCACACACGAAAAAGAACTCTGTTTGGGTAGTCTGCAGTATATATTATCGCATCGGTCACTTGAAAATTTATCATGTAGCATGCATGAAACTAGCTAAATATTGACAAAAGGGGCATTTTTGTACTCTGGCAGGGGGATATTAATGCTATGCGGGCTTGGGAAGTTTTATACCTGGCATATCTTGATTGGATAATTAGACCATCAACCACAAAAATTTGCTTAATGTTGTAAACCCAAAAAAAACCAACGATTATTCACATGGATGGCTATTAGATTTTGAATGTTTGTTGGATAGTTATGGATGAAAGCAAGTTAAAAAAAATCTCTATTGACAAGCAACCATATAAGATAAGAAATTCATAGATCTGTACGTGTGTGGCTTGGATCAATTAGATAGCTCGCATTAGTGTATGCCAAGTGCTAGAGTGGGTGTACGTTCCAGAGCTACTAGTTTACCTAATCTATCTGAGTTTTCCACTATTTAAAGGATTCTAGGTGGCGCATCTCCTGCGACTTGGTGGCACTGGTTCACTCCAGACCATAGAAATTGGTGATTTCTTACGATGGGCCATGTCTCGTTGATCGATTTATCTCAAGTTGATGGTTGAAGACTAATTGATGGTATGTCAAAACCTCAGACAAAGCAATCAAATCATTAATAATGCTTCTAAATATTTGTCCCTACCCTAATCTTTATTTTCTTTATGGTTGAAATCACTATTATACTCTTCATTAAAAATATCTTCTCTTCCTTCGTACATTTTATATATTCCGCTTCTATATTCCCTCTTACATCTTTCTTTTGCACTTAAATGGTATGTTTGAGTGTATTTGAAATATATCCTTTCATATTTCATTTTAGATTGATGTAATATTTTAAATATTTTTTATAACCTTTTTTATTGTTAATCGTATTACTAACAATTCTTGTGAATCCTATTTTAGTTGATAAGTTGAGTGAACTTATTTGAGAAAGAATTTATGTTGATGACATTTTTAGATTTTTCTAACTCCATTTAGATTGCTTTCTATGTTTATAGGTTATTTTGTTGTATTATTTTTATCCTATTATGCATTTGACTCGTATACTTGCTTCACTTTTTAAGATAAATATACATTATTTAATATTTTTTAACTTTAATTATCAACCTGTATTCAACCCAAAACTGACCCAATTTTCTTAGGGTTGGATTGAGATTTTACAAATAGGGTTAGGGTTAGGGTTAGGTTGGAATTTCATAAATAGGGTTAAGGTTAAGTTTACCCTAACCCAAATTAACCCGACTCGATTTACACCCCTAAATACAAGGATTATAGTGGTTCGAGCCCCCCTTGGCACCTACTCCACTCTCCAAGGTTTTCCCAACCTTAGGTTCCCTTATAACTTATAGAAACACAACCTGGTTTTCCAAGACCTCACCAGAAACAATACAACTATCAGTTTCTATAATATCCCAGGATTTGAGGTAATGAATAATTTTATTATAAAATAATGGTGCTATTTTTCTATCATGAGAATTATTTAATGGGGCTATTTTTCTATCATAAGGATTGTTAGGAAATCATGTCAAATTGATACTCAATTGAGGTGGTCAAAATAAATCAAATTGCTACCAAATTGTTACATGAAACATGTGCTATATATTGTTGAATTTTTTTGCATTGATTGGTGTCAAATTAATATTTAACATTCTTCTGGAGTAGTTTTAGTATTTTGACCATAACTTCTTTGTACAAACTCAAAATTGGGTGATATTTTTGCATTTTTTAGGTAATTTCAAGGAGTATAACTTTTATGTTGACTATATTTCCTAATTAAGCTTATATTGGGAGTCATGGGTCGCGCAAAGTGACACCTCTTGAATTAAAGATGGTTGTAGTGTTTTAGCTATAACAATTTCATGAAAAATTAGAATTTAGTGGTTTTTGATTCATTAGAAAATTCACCACAAAGGCTACAACTTCTATGTTTACCACTTTTGATTAATCTGCCCCCATGTGTGCTAAATATTTGAGAAAAGTAACATTTATTACAATGACATACGTATTTAGTTAAAATTAATTTTTTATGAAAATCTTAAATGTTAATTGATGATCAAGTTGTTGATTAGTTTATGTATGATTAAGATGCTTATATAGTTGTCCAATGTGATGATTTAATTATACAAAAATTTAGTTTATTTTAGACATGGATCATGATGTATTAATTAGCATATTACTATCGAAAGTTAGAAGTAAGTTGATAATTAAGTTGCTGCCCAATTTTGATTACTATTGATTACAGAAAATTATGCAAAACATTCTATAGATTGGTGAATTATTAACACATAAATATAAGTATATTATACATGTCATAATGTCCAAATTGTACAGAAATTAATTTCAAAATCTAATGTAAAATCATTATGTATTGAAGAATAAGATTTTAATGGTTGAGATTTAAAGTTATTTAGTTAATATATTTTGTTATCCAATATTGCACTTTAATTGATCATCTCATGATGTAAGACTCATCCCATGGGTCAGATTGAGGAAATAGGGTAAATATATGAGTGTGTGGAAGAAAATAAGAAATTTACCCATTTTGTGAATAGTGTGTGAAATAGTAGCATTTACATGTTTTGGTAAAAATCGATAATTGGATATCCAAAAAGAAAAATTATTTTGAAGATGATAAGGAAGTTTCTTTCTAGAAGATCCAAACCATTAAATATTTTCCTCATAAGAGTGTTCATCTAGGATATTAAATTTTTGGTGAAATAAGTTTGTTTATATGATGAAAAGTGCATTTATAGAATATGGAATTTTTTCACTAAATTAGGCATATTGGTATGTTTAATGGGCAGATTTGTGTTGTGCCGATTTAATTATTAATTAAGTTAGGAAATCTATATTTAATGGGGTTAAAAGGTGCATGATTTGATGATTAAATAGATGTGAGTGCGGATGGTTTAGATGGCTTGTAGCTGCCCAAATATTATTGGATTTAAATGTTAATTGGGAGAGTTTTAATTTAACTCACCTACTTGAATTTCTAATTACACTAGATACATTGATCCCATGAGAGTTTGCATGCAAGCAAACGTCTAAATTGGTTGTGCAATCTGCACTCAATATGTCAGAACCCTAGGCATGGTTGTGGACGTCACTTGCTACCTTCCTAATAGGGATATGCGTACATGTGGCTTACTAAAAATCCCAACGCAAACCCACTGTTTCCTCCTCTTCTCCATAATGCAACTATCATTCATCACAACATCAATCAGATACCATATTCATCAGTCAATCAATATATTAAGCAGGCAACAATATTTTCTGATTTTCCAACATGAAAGTTGAGTTTAATTACAATACTTTGATTTATTTTGGCATGGGAAATAATGATTTATGAGAGCTCTACGATGTAACAGAAATTAATTAGGGATTTGTGCAATTAGGGTTTCCCTTGGTAATGAAATTCGTAGGTATCATGGAACACTAGGAAAAAGAGGTTGAATTGAGTTATTTTGAATGTGAAGTTCATGCAAAATCAAGGGGAAATAATATTAGTATGAAAAAACCTAATTAATTTCATCAAATATGTGAAAACTAGAGTTGTTTACTTGGTTGAAGATGTGGTGAATATAATCCATGAATTTAACAATGATTTATGTGTTGTATATGATAAGATTAATGTGGATTTATATTGGCATGAAAGATTAAATTGAAAATCATAAAGTTAAAGGCTATTTACTTTATGGAGATCATGTGGAACATGTTATGAATGATTATTGATTATTAATGTGCTTAATCATGTCAATAATGTAGAATCATATGGAACCTTGACTAGGATGAATCATGTATGAGAATATATTAATGGGAAGGAAATTATGCAAAAGTTAGGGGCTATTTTGTAAATAATGAAATTACCAAATTGAGAAACATGATAATTAGAATGATTATTACTTTAAAAGATGATGTGTAAAGTGTAGAAACATTGAATCGATGAATGAGAATGAAAATTCCTATAATTAAACTTGGCAATGGTGGTGATAATACAAGGGATATTAATTTGCATAATTATAGCATTAAACAATTTAATATATTATGATGAATGTAGGATTGAGACTCGATTGAAAGAGTCAATTATTTTGGTTGCTTGGCATAGAAGGAAGAAATCCAAAATTATGAAGAATTGAGGTAAGAAAGTTTTTAACGAATTCATGCGTGATTGGACATGATCTTGTGTACTGACATACAAGCACTGAATTTTATCGATATTTGATTTGAATACTGGGTAATTTAAATTATGAAAACATTTTATGTTTGGATTTGATCACATGCATATTATATCATGATTTGAGCTTTTATTATATTATGTTGCAATTCGATTTTTGGTCATTTGACATGAGTTGAGCATAGTATTGACATGCATGTGGTTGAGTTACATGAGTAGATATATGATATATGTTGTGTGGCTTAGCGTATAGCCTATGGCTTATTTATTACCTATGTGGCTGATTGGTTGCCCGTGTGGCATATGGAGCCTGTGTGGCTAGATGTTGACCTTAATGGCCTATGATAGTGATATGTTGAGATTTGCATGACATGATACTTAAGTGATGCTAAATTATAGTTATGAGTTTGATACACTTGAATTCCTCAGTAGATATAGTTGGTATTGGTGAATCTGTTATGATCCCTATGGAGCGATGAGGGCAAGGTACTCTTAGGACTTTGCGTAGGTGGTGAATTCCCGGCACTGCTGGAGGTGGACTTGGCAAGCTTCTAGTCGGGGATACAGGGATGGACCATTTACACATCGAAGAGGAGAGAGTGATTTCTTTATCTTTAGTAAGTCCTGATAATTATGCATTGATAAAGTATATGTCTTGATGAGAATATCATAATTATGTCATTGTACATGAGTCTTGGTTATGAGTATAACTTAATGGTAATGATGTTTTTAGAGAATATATCTGATCTTGGTGAGTTAGGTTCTAAAAACGAAGACATGTGTATTGTAGGCATAGATGCATGTTGCGTTATCATGGCATTTAGCATATCATGAATTTATACATTGCTCGGATTGAGTATATGTATTTGAGCATGCTCTTCCCTTTGATTATTTTCTTAAAATTTTTTGCTTTGCCTACTTACTGAGTTTGCCAGAACTCATGCCATTTTATCACCATTTTCAGTTGACAGGCCAAACAATGGAGCCCAACTAAGGGTTGGCACTCATGACTGAGAGTCAGGGACAACCTTTATGATATATGGATGAATTAGAATTTGGAACTCATATGTGGATAACATCTAATGTGTATAAATTTGTAATTAGAAAGATTTAAATTCTTAAGGTGTATTGGGTACATATAATATAGTTATATTAGCATGTCATTATGTGGATTATACCTATATATTTTTCTTATAGGTCTAATTGTGCCTTACCATTATAATGCGGCTTATCTTATGATTCTCGGCAGTGTGGGTGTTTGTGGTGTTAATGGTGATGTGAGGATGAAATATAGAATGTTGTATAAGTGCGGAAACCCTTATCTTTTAAGGGAGACTCTATCAAATTTTTGATAGAACCTTTTCCAAGATAAAAGATAGTCAAGACGCATAGGCCCTTAGGTGGGCAATTACAGTTTCCAAGCTTACTAACAAACTTATTGGTTTTCAAGATGACCAATAAACTTAGATAATAATGATTTTCCCAAGCTTACCACCAACTCATACAATCTATTTCTTAAAAGCTAACCAGTAATTCTCTAATCTGGTTTTCTAGAGCTAACCAAAAACTCTTACAAATGTGTAGAATGGAATGCCTCTAATCTAAGCTAATGGATACACACAGTTAAATTACAAATAAATGATAAAACAATAACCAATTTACATTAAATTCGAACTCCCTTGAAGTGGTATTGATGTGGACTTGAATCTCTTTTAACTTGGTAGCACCTTGGAGCGAATACACTCAGGAACTTGAGTGGGATACTTGTTTTTTTATTCTTGTTTATCACTTAGAACCCTAAAGTATCATGTTTCCCTTCAATAGATCTTCTATTTATACATTTTGAAGACCTTGGGACCATTTGGAAGAAGACCATTTGAATATATCCATTATAATGCCACTTGGATCTTTGAACGTTTAAAACAATATTTTTTTACTATAGCAAATCATTGTAGCACTTAAGAAGATGCTCAGTCCAAAACTATGTCCAAAGTTAAATGTTTAGACTAACTCTCTGTGTCCAAAAATCACTGTCACTATAGCAAACACTATAATAGTTTACTATAGCATATTATTGTAGCAGTCCCTATAGCAGTTCATGAAAATAGTGTCTTTTCTTCCCTTCTTTTTTTCCTTTGTTTTCCAAGATCTTAACAAAACATCATTAGCTAAATTCAAATTATAAATAAGTTTTGTAAATCATCAAAACCAAACCCTTTGGATCAACACTTTCTCCTTCTGAATTTGAAAAGATTTCCTCATGTGATACTATAAAAGAGATTTGGAACCATCTACAAGTAGTTCAGGAGGGGATAAGCTAGGTTAAGGAAACTAAAATTAATATGCCTATCCATGAGTATGAAATATTTTGCATGTTAGATGGTGAGTCCATTTTGAAATATTTTCTAGATTTTCAAGACCCACTAATAGCCTAAAAGGGTTAGGTAAAGAAATCATAAAAGGGTTAGGTAAAGAGATTTCTTAATCTAAGTAAGTAAAGAAGATCTTGAAGTTTATTCTTGAGGAATGGATGCCAATGGTTACTGCAATTGAAGAGATCAAAGACTTGAACAAGATTTTAGTGAAAGAATTAATGGGGTCACTAATGACCCCATAAGATTTGGATGGAGGAGAATGAAGAAAAGAAGAAGAATAAGAATTATATTTTCTTTAAAGCTAATGATGAGTCCTGCAGTGAGGGAGAAGAAGAGGAAAATATAAGACTTGTAACCTCTCTCACTATGAGAATTAGAAATTTAGTAAAGAAGAAGAAAAATAAAAATATAAATTCAATAGAATATTGTAAATGTAATTATAAAGAAGAGGAAAACAATGAAGAAGAAGAAATACATTATTGTGTAACTTCTATGAAGTGCCAAAGAAATGGATCCTCAACCTTGATTGAATAATG
>JAYJMB010008456.1:41096-51527 GCA_036873735.1 Pouteria campechiana
GAAGAAGAAGAAATACATTATTGTGTAACTTCTATGAAGTGCCAAAGAAATGGATCCTCAACCTTGATTGAATAATGACACGTCATTTTGTTTGAAGGAACTAAAGCCTAGGTAAGAAAGTTATTGTATTTCTAATCTTAAAACTTTACATTTTATGTTTGTCTTACATTTTTTTTACCTTAATTTCTTTGTCCATCATAACAGAACTATCTTGTATATGGTTATGCAAAAGGAGCTATAAGGCTAATCATCTAATGCTTGAACCAAGGGAAAATCGAATGAACTAGAAGACTTTGGTTTGAAATTGAGAAATAAAGTTTTAAATTATGCATGTTAGGGGGCGTACTTTATTTTTCACATCTCAATCCCCAAATCTAATACTTTGATTTGATTTTGACTAATAAGGGGAGTAAAAAGTTCAAAAATTTATTTTCCACTACAAATTATGCATCGTGTCACAAAATGTTTCAAACTTCTCATGCATTAAAATCAAAATGTTCCCATTAATCAATCAATCATCAAAGTATCCAGCATTTGGCTTCAACAATTATAATTTAAATTACAAAGCCACATATACATAGACATATAACCTAATTAATGTCCAATCACATAAAGGCATATCAATTACATCCTCTTCACATACACATATTACACTTCATCACACATATGTAGTATTTTATTCCGCTTTCAATAATTTCGTAGGCAAAATATTCAATTTCAATTTTACCACATGTAAAATTTCAAATCACAATTTTTCAATCAAAACCCTTAAATTAACAAGCAAATTAACAATAATCTTTTATTTAACACCCAAGGTGTTACAGTAGTAGACAAATAGTTTGAATCATCCACAAGTGAGGCAAAGGAGGGAGGTAACTCTTCACTTCCTAGAGATTGGAGATTCATACATGCTCATCCTAAGAACTAAGTAATTAGTGATGTGTACAACAGACTTAGGACTAGATCATCTTATCACCAAGTATGTAGTAACCTTGCCTTCATCTCTCAAATAGAGTCAACCTACATAAACCATGCATTAGAAGATGAGAATTGGATTTTAGCTATGCAAGAGGAATTGGACCAATATAAAAGAAATGATGTGTGGACCTTAGTTCCAAGACCTGACCATCAAACTGTTATAGGAACCAAATTGGTCTTTAGGAACAACTTGATGAACCTAGTTTAGTAGAGGAACAAGGCAAGTTAGTAGCAAAGGGGTACTATCAAGAAAAATGAATAAATTTTGAGAAATCATATGCCCTTATTGTTAGGATTGAAACCATTAGAATGCTATTAGCATTTGCGTCTTTCACTAATTTTAAACTCTACTAGATGGATGTCAAATCAGCATTTTTAAATAGTTTCATTTTTGAAGAAGTTTTTGTGGAAAAACTCCATGGGTTTGAAGATCCATATGATCCTAACCATGTCTTCAAACTCAAGCCCTCTATGGATTGAAGCAAGCTTCTAGAGCATGGAATGAGAGGCTAAGTTGATTTCTAATTGATAAAGGATTCTCAAGGGGTAAAGTAGATACCATACTCTTCATTAAATATGCTATGAATAATATTCTTATTGTACAAATATATGTAGATAACATTGTATTTGAAGCTATTAATGAAAACCTTTGTCAAGAATTTTTTAAGTTGATGTAGGGAGAATTTCAGATAAGTTTGATAAGAGAATTAAACTTCTTTCTAGGAATACAAGTGAAGTAGGCAAAAGAAAGAATTTTCATCCACTAAGTTAAATACATAAAGGAACTGCTGAAGAAATACAATCTTGAATATGGACAAAAATATGGAACACCAATGAGCACTTTCATCAAATTGGCCAAGGATGAAAAAGATAAATCTATTTATCAAAAGCTTTATAGAAGCATAATAGGATCTCTATTGTATCTTACTGAATTTAGGTCAGGTATCATGTTTAGTGTCTGTATGTGTGCTAGATTTCAGTCAGATCCTAGAGAATCACATCTTATTATTGTCAAAAAAATCTTTAGATGCTTCTTGGACACTTCAAACCTCAGTTTATGGTATCCAAAAGGTTCAGATTTTGAGTTAGTTAGGTACTATAATACTGATTTTGCTGGTTATAAAGTAAATAGGAATAGTACTTTAAGGACTTGTCAGTTTTAGAGAAACATTATCATCTCATGGTTCTTCAGGAAATAGACATCTATTGCATTATCAACTGTTGAGGCTGAATATGTTGCAGTTGGAAGTTGTTGGGCTTAGATTCTCTAGATGAATAACAGTTAGGTGACTATGGTTTGAAATTCAGTGATACTCCCATTAGATGTCACAATAACAATGCTATAAATCTAACCAAGAATCATATTATACATTCTAGATCTAAGCATATAGAGATCAGACACTATTTCATTAGAAATCATGTTCAAAATTACAATATTTGCTTAGAATATTTACCAACTGAAAATCAGTTAGCAGACATTTTGACTAAGTCACTCCTAGAGGATTGCTAATTCACTTCAATAAGCAAAAAATCTTGATGATCCGCTCGTATTTAATGAATGTCATTTCTTCGATGGACAAATTTTGAATCCCAATTTAAAAGGAGTAAAGAGACATCATTCCAAGAAGTGAGAAAGCTAAAGAAAATTCTGAAAGAGTTTATAAAGCATTTATCAAACATTAAAGTTTTTCTTCCAACTCCACTAAGAAAACGTTAATCTACTTTCAAAGAATATTCTCTGCAACAACTTAAGGGAGTCTAATATACTCTAAATTTATTGCAATATATTTATTTCTGCTATACTTTAATTATGTACAAAATCAACCTATGTAAGAGGCATTTTTATTATACAACGTTCTTTGTTTAAGATAACAAGCAAGGGGCTTACTATTTGTACAAGTTTGTTAGTAAGCTTGGAAACCAACGTGTGTAAAGTTTATTAGTAAGCTTGTAAAACCAATAGGGGACTAATGAAATGTAAGTACAATGAATGAGGCTGACTCAAAGAAAGGAGTAGGTACCGTGTTGTGAGCTGAATACCTGTGGTACCATGTTGTGGGCCGAATACCTATGTCTATTATGTTATGTGATCTATTTTTCATTTATTTTAACACTTGATTTGATTTTTATTTGGCTAAAATTTTTAAAGGCTTAATTGCACCCCCCGCCCCCCGCGCAAGCTACCATTTGAATGGGACTAGCATGTTGAGCTACAAATGTTACATTAATAAGAGAGCCAAAGAGCTTTTAAGTGCATTTATTCCACTATGCCTCAGCTTTCAACAAGCTTCAAGTCATGTTAAGTCCAACAGAAGAAGAGTCTAAAGCACTTTGTTACTATTGAGAATCCTTGCTTGTTAAGCTTTAATTCATGTTCGTGTATATCTCACCCTCCCTACTTAAAGGCATAAGGCATATTCGGAATATCTTTATTTGGATTTTGAAACTTCGAATACTAAGGAAGGGGTATCATCTTACTAGTGTTCTAATATAAGAGTTCACTAGTAAGCTCAATGAGATATCATTGTTAAGAGTTTCTTGGTAATCTCGATGAAACTAAGAGTATGATTCTATAGTGGATGGTTCCATAGAACCCAAGGTTGGGATTTCTTGGAAAGTGAAGTAGTTATTGAGTTGGCTTAAACTATTATATTTTTTATATGTTCATTGTTGTGTATGCTTTGTATTTCCACTGCTATCTTTTTCTTGCAATTGCACATGCATTTAATTTTCTAATCTTGCTTAATTTCATGTTTTATCATAGAACCTATTTTTGGGACCTAAACTTCATCGAGTAATCATATTTATTATATGTTTTCATTGTGTATATATAAGCCTATCAAGAAACATAGTCTTTGTGCAAAAATTCTTATATATTTACTTTGTGAATTCTAGTTCTACAAGTTGGTATACTTGCAGGAAAATATTATTGTAAGAGTTTGTTAGTAAGCTTAGATAAACCAATCATATTTGGGAGATTGTTTTCTAGTAGAACCTAAGAGATAAAGAATTGTCTTAAAGAGTGGATTAAGAACTCATTTTGGGCGAAACCACTATATATCATAATTATTTGTAATGTGCGATGTGTAGTTTAATCCAACATTTTCTTACGCTTTTTATATTTTGACTAAAAATTTTTTAAGCTCAATTTTCCTTGAGCTACTTACAATTTAGGAGACCAACAAGAATTGCATAGGATATAAGGAGACTATATGAAAACCCATTTTTCAAAGATAGATTTAACACTCTAATACTCGTATTTTTTTATCATTACCAGTATGATTCACTTATCCATTTTAATTTTATCTACTTTATGGCTAACGTCACCCCTATGTTTTTCACTCCATTTTATCCCACCGAAACACCGGACCTAATCCTTCATGTAGACATGGAACTGAGCTCACCCTTTCATTCCATTCCATCCCACCCCAGCGGCTATTTATTTTACAAGAGTCAAAAACATCAATGTTGGAATTGCAAATGAATATGTAGAGGGATTTCCACGTTCGACGAAACCTAATCCTTCAAGTTGACATGGAATTGAACTCCCAGTAATCTTATGAAACGAGCAACCCTTACAATCTACATCTCCTTGTCATCAAACTCAGGCCTTCCAGCACACACGGCCCGCTGTTAACATCAGCGCCTTTCATCCCGTGAATTCCACTTGTTCGTAGTAACAGTTCCAACTGCAAAACATCAGTCCAATTCCTAGCAACCATAGTCGGGATGTTTTGGAAAATACATTCTTTGAATTTTCATAATTTCTCTCTGCCTGTCATTAAAATTGGGGGAATTGTGGGGCACTTAATTAGTAATTCTCTGATTGGGTTGGAGATATTTCTAGCCATGTATGGTAGCGAAAATGTTGGCCGACTATGAACTTGCCAAAAAAATACATACTCTAAAGCCATTGCACGAATTGTTGCAACATAGCAATTCACCTTATGGGCTTTGTCAGGTAGGCCACAGCATCGGAATGGATGGATTAGCTTAAAACGCCCGCCAAATCAAGAGCCTTTGCGAATAAGAGATAAATACAACACCATCTTCACTTGAAAGGATGATTATGAGCGGCATGTCAGTGGCAATCTGATTGCTTGTTAGAAAGCAAAATCGGCCATTGCTTCCCCTCAGTTTGCAAGAATATAAAACCAACCCAAAAACCATCATGCTGGATTGATGTGAATGTTGCATGTACCATTAGGAAAGAAACGGCAATTTGTAATTAACAAAGAAAGAGTTCTACTCTTTTTCACTGGAGTAGGCACCATTCAGATAAAGAAACCTAGCTGACGGTGGATAATTGTAATTTGAGAAAATCAAACACAATTCAAATTTCTGGATCATTTGGCAGCTGAGCATCCATCATCAGATGTTGTAGCAGCTGCTGCTGCTGCTGGAGGTAGAGCTCTCTTAGCATCTCTCCATCCTTTAGCAGCATTTGAAATTGGGCTGCAGACATTCAACAAATTACATTGAGTTTCAATTCAGGGCTTTCTAGAATGCATGATATTGTGCTTAATAACTTAATCTCAAGATGATTCAAACTGATATGACAGATTGTTACTGTATCACTTACAAAAATGATTCGAGAGAGAGAATCTATAATTAAATGAATGTTTATTACCATCCTTGAACAACTTATCATGCGCTAGAGCTGCTATTCTTTGCTTCATTGCATTGTTCTCCATGCTCAATGCCAGCCGTTGATCGTCATAGTATCCAATTTGTGGAGTGAGAATCCCTATCGTTGCCTACAAATTTCGAACAACGATCATGACTCGAATTAGCATCTTTGTTAGTGAAAGAGTCATTTGTGTTTTGGACCATGTATCGGAGAACAGGCAGATGACCATTTTTAGAAGAAAAAGAAAGTTGTCATTTCATTAACTTCGGGGCCAACCATTCCATAATTATTAAAAATTCTAGAATATGAACATATATAGAAGATCTCGTTATGGGTACCTGCAATGATTTCACTTTCTGTTCAAGCTCAGAGATGTATTTCATCTTCCTAATCCGCGATTTTTGTGCTGACAGCCGATTCGCCAAAACACTGTAAAGACGAGCAAAAGGCTGCTTAGTAATCGAATAGCCTACATATCAAAGTTGGTCTGATTCTTACTAAAGATTTGGACTGTTCAACCAATGGCTAAACTATTTGTAACATGATTCAGTGCTAGCTTCCCTGTCATTTTTAACCTGACGTAATTCAATTCGAGCTATTTATTATAATGAAAACCATATATTTAGTTACTATATAAGAAATTATTTCTCTAGAAAACTCATGATATAGACATCATCATTCAAGAAAATGTGTAAAGATTATCATTATAAGTATTTCAATCCTTTAAAATTTAATTAAGCTACTCATCTGTATGTGAGCATAGATATCTAAATACTCTTTTGTGGATTGCAAAAGTTGATTAGAAAATTTTCAATGGATTCAAGTATACTCTTAGTAGTTTTCTATTTCACTTTTTAACCATAATGATTTTTGACATCTAAACTAAATATATAATTATACATACGATTAATGAATTGGATTTTATTAAATGACTGTGGTAATTTCGAAATACAAGGCTAGCACCAAAATTTAAGTGCCTACGCATAGCATTCAATTTTTTTCTGGAATGCTAAGAAGACCCAACATCAACATCAAGAGAAGAGGCCATCACATGGTCATTGGTCAGCTAAATCAAATTCAGGTTTGCTGATGATCAATGTACTTGAGTAGAAGAGTGATCCAGTGAAAGTGGCCAACTCCTTTATCAGTCCCAAATCAAGTCCTCGGACGATCCGATTGATTCCATTGCTAGACATGCAGAGAATCATGATTTAAGAACTGTTAAGTGGAACCCACCGTTTCATTCTCTTGAGATCATCGATGCGATGAGCTGTAGAACTGTCTCTGCTTGAAATTTCATTGCCACCATCTTTGGAGGAGCTGTCTACTGAAGGTGGTGGAGCTAGATTCTGCATTGCCGGCATCTGAAGAGCCACGTTCGTGATCGCATCTGCGTCTTCGGAGCTTGTGTTCTTGAGAAGGACATCGGACTCGTCAGTGACGAGGTGGGTTTTTCCGACCAACGCTGCCGAATCACTTGTGGAGCGACGGTGAGAGATGCTGACCGGTGATGGGGTGGACCATTGCAGGTTGCGCCATGTGGAGGAATCACAGCCGTTGGGGGCGTTGTCCTGCATGTATTGGGGCAGCAATAACGCCGTCAGGCACTTTGGCGGCAGACCAGTCGACGCAGTCCTTTCCTCAGCCATTGGTTTTTGTTTCCCTAATTGCCCGGGCTTAGTTCAAAATGAAGTTATTTTCGGACCTCTTTTGCTTCTTCTCACCCATCCCTGCATGTGAATATATATATATTCTGGAATCATGGACAAGATGGACAAATGGGTGGGCCATGATTCAGAGATCCAAACAGTTGGTTTGTTTCGATCGGTCCGCTGGATATACGGATAGACAAGGAGATTTTAGGGGTATTAATCAAGTTATTCCTGGCCATAAACAGTTGTTATTGAAAAGAATACCGTCTACTTTAAACTGTTTTGGCAATTTTGTGGTCCATTTATGTGGGGCACAATTAACTAAAATAGGTTTTATCTCTATTTTGAGTAATTAAATCACTCAAGTCTATTTTTCTTTATTTCATTCTATATATTTTTTATTTTATTTTATCTTTAAATATATGTTCTTGTTTAATGGTCTAACATTCTATATGTCTTATGAAATATAGCCAATCTTACGGATTGTCTTATAAAGTTTTTATTTTAGTTTAATTGGTAGTTACCTAAAGTTTCAAAAGTACAATGTCATTTCTCTAACTCAATTCAAACTCTATTGTAACATTCTCATCAATTTTTGTACACCTGAAATGGTTGTTTTATAATACTGCTTAATCTACAATCTTAATTAACCTTTTACTCATATTATTATTAAAATCACATTCTATATATTTGCTTTTGTTTCAATTAATTCTAAAATCTTTACACTCCAAAACATGTCACTATTTATTTAGCATTAAAATTACACTTTTCAAGTTAAATTTCGTTGTAGTCATCTTTTCAAAGTAAGAGCTCTCGCTTGCATCTTTGACAAATGACCCTGCAGGATGCCTAAAAATCAAAAAATAAACTAAGAATAATAAAGTGATAAAACTAGCTACCATTACTGCTGAAATGTCAATCACAACAGTACAAATCGAAGCACCTTTTTTTTTTTTTTTTTTACCCTAGATCAATAGAGGACACATGCAAAAATAACTTGTGCTAATTAAATGCCTGAGCAACAATGTAAATTTGCTTTAGACCGCTAACTTCAGTAGTTATGGCAAAGCACAAAATTCCTTTTAAGATGAATTTTGTAGCTATTCGTGGGTCATACAACAAATGAATTAAAGTACATGTACAAAAGTAGAGGGGGAGCAAATAGAAAAATAAATAAACAAGAGGTATTTGCTCCTATTATTTACTTGTTTACTCAAACTTCTAGAAACAAGTAGGTAAAAGTAATTTTCAGTTATAAGTTGGGGGCCCCATAGAGTTCAGGTATTTTTAGCCTCTCTACAGGAATATTCCTAACAAGCTGGTTGGCAATGGTTGTGAGCCAGCTTGACAGGATTTAATGCATAGAGGGCATAGAGAGAATGCATCTCCTTACAAAAAGAACTATGAACATGCACGCAGCTAGGTGAATCCAAGTTGTAAGCCCCACTAGTAGTAGGTGGGTATACATTTATGGTGAGAAGGGTTTCTTGATTAGATGACCCTAATCTCTAATCAGCAGGCTGTTTTTCATTTAAATTTTCATATTAACCGTCCATTGTATTTATAGTATCTCATTAATTGGCAGGTTCAAAGGTCGGGGTTACAATCTGAGCAAATCGAATGGGTCTCTCCATTATGTCTTACCAAAAATGTGGCATTCTAGACATTCATGTGGACCATAGAATTAAAATATGAGACAAATGATAGCAAAAAATTTAGTTCAATCGATTTCTTTACTTAATAAATCTTTGGAAACATACATGGAGCTGAACATTTTCAGGCTATGAATGGAAAGCTTGGATGAATTAGGTAACTTGCAACTTGTGATACATTTATACTGTCCAATAAATTGATCTAGAACGTTCATAGAATTCAAGATATGTTTGATGGACTACCATAATAACATCATGCAATTCTAACCATCTGATAATTAGCCGTTAACATGAATGGTTTAAAATGTCTACTCAAAATAAGTCCTGAAAGTAATTTAATCTGAATATTTATTGGGGAATATGGTCGATTTAAAAATTTAGAAAATAATAAAAGAAAGATCAAGGAGAAAAAAACAAAAGCAAAAATGTTTTGCAATCAGCATATCCTTAACATCTAGTCTTTTATTCGTTTATACCAAGTCATTGAACATTCCGGATCTCTCTGTGTCTCTCAGAGCACCGAAACAAAAGTAATCATACTATTTTGACCTGAAGCCTAATTAGTCTTGTCCTGTAACTGAATCTGCTGCCACACCCCTATTGCTAACCAATTAACCAAAGGAGGAGATAGGATTGGAATTTTCTTCCTTTTTCTGTACTACAGCAAGTCTGCAGCAATCGGAGCTTCCAATGCCGCCACAGTCAAAAACAAATTCATCTCTCCAGGTTAAATTAATGAGCCAGAAATTAAGGAGTCTGTTAGACTGTTGCTGATAATTTTCAAAACACAATTAGCGCACAATGGTGCGTAGTTGTAAATAGTAACAATGACATGGATTGCAGGATTTGGAGTTGCTTGCTATGCTGCTCTAAGGATGCAATACCCCTTCAGTTGCAAAAACTTAATACACTGAAGTAAATTGTTAGCAATGGAATTTTCATTTTTATATGAAAATTAATCCTTTTCTAGATGCTACAATGAAGGGAACCACCAATTATAAATAAATAAATAAGAAAAATTAATTGGTGTTCCCATGCACACCATATACTCACCACTTCAACCTTCATGAAATTTTACTTGTGAAATAAGTCTTACTATTTGCGGAAGTAGGAGAGAGAAAGAGTTACAATTTATGAAAGTTAACTCTCAACCTAATCCTCATCCTATGTGCAAAAATCTTAATGCAACCTTAACTAAACATTATTTTTTAAATTTCAACCCGGTTCCCTAAGAAAATTAAGCTGGGTTAGAGATAAATTTGGGATGCTGATTAGAATTAACAATGTTATGATGATTTTAGTTATAGTAAATTTTTATTTCAAATTTATTGTATATAAATATTTTATGTTAACTATAACAAAATATATCTGAGAAATGAGTGACCATGCCAAGGCCACTTGATTTTGATTTTGCTAAAATCAAACAAACCCAACTGAGCCCTTTTTTGGTTTGGTTTTGTTATCTTTGGACTGAACTCAACCCAATTTACACCGAAGGCAGAGCTATGATCGCTGGAAA
>JAYJMB010008467.1:0-51519 GCA_036873735.1 Pouteria campechiana
TGGCTTGACGTATGATGTTCTTGATTATGTTATGATTGAGTTATTTTGATTTTGAGTTATATTCTTGATGATCATTGAATTGATTTATGTTAAATGGATTTTGATATTAAATTTTCTATTTATGCCTACTTACTGAGTTGCCCGGACTCATGCCTTTTTGTTTGAATTTTTAGCTGATAGGTCAGATAAAGGACTTACGAAAAGAAATAAAGATTATTACATGGTATAAATGGTGGTTAGGATTGTTATCACATTGTTTGTTGTATGATGTGGGTGATGTGTGGGGACAGATGCCTGTGATGAAGTTTGTGGAGTATTGTGGTGTAGTGTGGTTCTTGTTTATGATTTTAATTGAGAAACATGTATTGTTACAGATATTATGTGCTTGTATCCTATTTGAACAGCTCCAGTTTTCAAGGGAGACTCTGTCCAATTTTTTATAGAAACTAAATGATATGTTGAGGATATAATTGGTATTAATTAGTATGGCATGTCTTAGAAACAATATGTATAGCAGTGATATGTTTCTCCTAAATTGTAATGCCATCATGTTGTAAACAGGTATTGGGACTGTGGACAGATGGGTCACTTAGAATTATTGTTTTAAAATTGTCAGTTTTATTATTATAATTGAAAAATTGATGTTTATCAGGTTTTTAATTATGTTAATTATAAGGGAAAATCTGCCAAACTTTTGATAAAATCCCATTACGGGTGCCAATGTGAGAAAGTGAGATGCGACTACCCCACCCTAAAAGTGGGCAGGTGGAGGTTAAAAATTAGGGCAAATGCCCACCATCGCGCCTCAAAAAGTGGGGCATGACAGATATGCCCTATGAGGCATTTGGGTTGTGTGGTAGTGGGATAATTGAAGTTTTGTATGGTATTAGGATGGTACGAAGATGTGAATGTTGTGGAGGTTGGTTGAGTTTAATTATTTGAATAAGGCTTGGCCATTTGGTTGTTTAGTAAGTTTGGATATTTGGCAATAGGATTGAGATTAGATATTTGGTTATTTGGTTGAAATTTGGATAATTGTTTATTTGAATAAGGTTTTGATATTGGTTTTTGATTGAGGCTTTGAGATTGCTATGTATTTGAGAATTGGAAGCCTGTTAGAATTTGATTATTATGTATTTGAGATTTGAGTGCTTGTTGGGATGGCTCCTTTGATTCTTTTTGACCCCATTCAAAAATAGACTATGTTGCCTACTCTATGAAACTGCACAGCTTGACAGGGGGCCACTCATCCTATTCAATTAGAGAACGATTCAACACCCTTGGGGTGATGGCTGCCAAGGTGGCAGTATGGTGGCATTTGGACGGTATTTGGGACATTTGTGGCATTCATGATAATTGTGATATTCATGGCATTTTGCATTTATGACATTTATGGCATTCATGAGGATGTACGCACCTTGACGAGGGATGGGGCCCTACAAGGATTAGCACCTGGTCAAGGATGGACATTCTGATAGAGTAAAAAAATTATAGATAAGAAATATGAAGAGATATGGTATGTATGATTATCATTATGTACTATATAAGATAGAACAATTATAGTATGTATCATTAAAGGTTATACCTAAGTGCCCTAATTGATGTAGATAGTGAACTTGATATTCCTATGTTGCAGTGATGGTCAAATGCCATAGGTGGCAGCCATAATGCTGCCATGAATCTGGCACCATTTGTAGCTGGGGATACGGGAATCAATTAATCATGCATCAGTAGAGAAAAGGTGTAATAAATTATAAAGATAACTATACAAAAATATGTAAGAAATATTGATGTGAATATCACGGTTATGTCCACTTCACTTCATTTCATTTTATTTGTGGTTGAATTTATTTGATGATGGTTACCACTTGATTGTGGTTTAGATCACCTTATTTGACAGTGGTTGCCACTTCATGTGGTTTAGATCACCTTGTTTCACGGTGGTTGCCACTTGATATTGGTTCAGATCACTTTATTCATTTGGTGGCTGAGACCATTTTATTCATGATTGTCCCTTACATTTGTCTATAAGATCCTTTCATTTGTGACTGACACCACTTTATTCCTGACTAAGACCAATTGGTTGTAACTGAGTCCACTTTGGTTGACAGCCTCCCGAGCATGGTATTAGTTAATAGCAGACGGATGAAAGTATGAATACATTAGTTGGTATTGGCTACATGATAGTAGTTCCATTTGTATATTGGAAATCAATTTAGTGAAGGATGAATAATGAGACATATGAGAATAGTACTATGAAATGACATTGGATAGTTTGATTTATGAGATAATTTTGTCATTGATGTTATGTAATTGTTATATTTTAAATTTATTGAGAATTTGAATTTATTGAGATAGCATATTTTTTCTGATATGGATTTTATTAGCATAGTTTGAATGACAACCAATCGATGCTATTCATATAATGAAAGATGAGTTGGAAAAATTGACTTGTTAGGATACATGTTTGTTTGATATTATCCATGATTATGTAAAGTCATAATATTGGTTCTAGAAAGATTCAAAAAGATAAAGTTCTGTGAACTTGATTATTACGTTTGTTGATTGAATAAATAAAGTGTTTAAATCCTGTTGAGATCGATTTCTTTTATATTGGTTGATTCAGAAATCTTGAAAGTATTGGAAGAAAATTGACTTGAGAATGTGATTTTCTAATTGTGCTGAAAATGAAATTGTGTATGGATATATTATATATGATATGAATGATAGATTGGTTCAATGATTGTATATGTTTGGTTGGACATGGATTAAAGGATTTGATTACTTTATAAATTATCATAAATGTGATGGAAATCAGGCATTTGGCCCTTTGTGACTCATTATGGATTATGGAAATTTGGACATAATTAGGATATTTTAAGATTTGATTAACATGTAATTGGGTCAAATCAAGTAAGTGATAATGGTGATACAAGTTATGAATTGGATTACAATTTAAGATATTGATGAAAATTATATGATATTGAAAGTTTCGAGGATATAAATTTTTGTAAGGAGGGGAGTTTGCAACACCTTGGGTGTTAATGCATGTTGAAAATGAGGAAAATTTTTGTTAAAACTTTTATTTGGGTGTTTGATATGATTTAAAGAATAAATACATGAATTGCATGTGCAATTTGATATGCATTAAGTGAATTTATGAGAAAAATTATGATGAGTTAAGTTATTTGGTTAAATATCGATATGATATTTAATATTTGAGGGAGATTAATGTGTATTTGAATGTGATATAATTATGATAAAATGTATTTAATGAGAGATTAAATACTTGAGAGAAATTAAGGTTTAAAGTGGAAGAAAATTCATAAAATATTGGACAGCAAGTTGATGCCATAGCATAAGAAATTGGTGCTACGACATTGTTTCAAAAGGGAGACAATATAGGCATCCAGCAGGAGGATGCCGTAGCATCAAAATTTTGATGCTGTAGCGTTGGATTGGATGCCGCGACATCAAAATTTGATCCTGTGGCATCATTTCAATATAGGGCAAAAATTATGGCGGTTAGCAAGTGGATGCCATGGCATAGGTTTTCGATGTCGTGGCATTAGTTCTATAGTACATCGGAGCATAAAAAAATAAAATTTTACAAGTCCTCTTTTGGCCTATTTTATTCATTTTTCTTCTTCCCTTCTCCTTGGCTCTGGTTCCCACATCCCAACTCTTGAAACCCACCCATTTAAACCCATGTTTTTGATGATTTCAGCAAGAAACCTTCTAGATTTCCATGAAAAACCTTGATTTGGTGGATCAAAACTCAGTCCTTTGTTTTTTGGGCATGTTTCCATGGTTGGAAACCTTGGTGATCATAACCCATGGCTGATTGGGAAGATGTGCGAATGGAAATGGCTGGAAGATGATCACTGAGCTTGGAAAACAAGGTAAGACTCATTATTTTCATTGAATTTACTTGGTTTTTTATGCTAGGGTTTTGAATCCAACTTGTGTATAATGGTTTTGGGGAAGATGATAGGGTTTATGTTAGTGTAATCATGGGGTAAACAATCTAATTAGTTGATTTTAATGAGCTGGGCATTAGAATTCAAGAAATTGGTTTGATAGGGTTTCTGTAAATAGTTAAAATTGGGGAAATTTACGAATTAGACATGAATACCATGGGAGAAATATGAAATTCGTGATTTATGATGTTTTGGGACTTGTATGGAATGAATTGGACCAATGGAATTGAATTTATGGCTATGCCCTTCTTAAGGGTTAATGAAAATTCTTGTGTTTGAGCCATATGAGCCACAAATTGATTGGATTAAATGACTAATGAGACTATTATTAAAGTTAATTAAATACCAGTTACATTATATCATGATTACATATGATTGGAAGTAAAATTTCTTAAGAACCCTTGTTAAATGTGTTGGCTTTTGACTGTTTTGATATAAAATGAATATAAATTACCAACATGGCTTGGTTGCGATGTGAGATAATAAGGTGTTTATGCAAAATGAATGGGACTATAAATGAATTGGCAGCTTGATATGAAGTAGCTAAGTTATGTGTGTAAATGAATGAAATTGTTACCCTGTACAGATGATCTGAGAAGGATGAAAAGGAATGGAGCTGGAAGAGTGTATAATGATTCACTCGAAGTAAGTAGGCGCCCTTCCTTTGATTAGCAATATTGTATGATTGGGAATGAAAATCCTATTTGATTGTATCTGGGCATGGTTGTTTTGGATGGGGATAGTGGATATCTCATATTAGTTAAATTGATGTCTATTTGACTAGTGTGCTTATATGAATGTAGGGATAGTAAATATCCCTTGAATCAAAAGGATTACTTTTCATTTATGATACGAAATTGTGCTTATTTGGGATAGGAATTATCCCATGTTTTAAGGCTTTTTATTCTTGTGTATGAATGTCTAATTATGAGGGATGGAGAATATCCAATTTTGTTATATAGAATGGATGTCTTAGAACATATGAGAGTGTATACTGTGATGTATACACAGTATTCATTATTGATTGAATGAAACATTGTGAATATTGTTTTGTTTTGTATTGTGACATGAATTAGAACCCATGATGGGTATATTTGGATTAAACGATATGAAGTGAGTTGTAGTGCATTTTTTTTTATTAATATGATTATTCATGTTGAGAATTGACATGTTATTTGTTGGATTATTGAATATTTTTATAGTAGTTGCCTACTTACTGAGTTGCCCGGATTCACGCCTTCTTATTTGAAATTTTAGTAGATAGGTCATGCAATGGAGCTATGGAAGATGCTAATTGAGTTTGTGGTATTTATTGTATTTGGTTGAAATTGGAATTTGTATCCATTTATAATTGTAATAATTTAAGTAGAAATGTATTCTGCTATGAAAAAGAGAATGACATGTCATAATAGTGGAAAATGCGTATGATACCAAATAGAATTATGTTATTGCCATCATGGAGCAGCACAGGTTTTGTGTTGTGGGTATGTTGGGTTAGTTTATTGATTTATGATTAATTTATAATTGTTGAATTTTAGTTTATTCATTATTAGAAATTATATGATGATTGTAAATTAGGTTTTCAGGCCCATATTTCAAGGGAGACTTTGCCAAAATTTTGTCAGTATATTCCCTTAGAATAGGGAATTTATAGGGGAATAGTGATATGTTTAGGCCCTAGAGTTGAGGCGTGGCAGATTAGGATTAGAGGACCCCCACACTAAAAGCAGGCGAGTTGAGGTGAAATAAAGTGCAAAATGGAAGTTTGTGCTTTGAAAATCTGGCCGTGATAAATAATTACTCAAGAAATTTGATTTAAAAGAAGGAAACCATTAACCACACCAATGAGCACATCCATTAAAATGGCTAAGGATGAAAAAGGTAAATCTATTTGTCAGAAATTCTATAGAAGCATAATAGGATCTCTTTTACATTTAACCACAAGTAGACTAGATATTATATTTAGTGTTTGGATGTGTGCACAATTCCAGTCAAATCCTAAAAAATCACATCATTTGTTGTTAAAAGAATATTTAGATACCTTTTAGATACTCCAAATAGTTGATGGTATTGAAAAGGTTCAAACTTTGAATTAGTTGGATACTTAGACTCTGATTTTGCATGATACAAAGTAGATAGAAAAGTACCTTAGGAACATGTCAGTTCTTGGAAGCATGATCATATCATGGTTTTCCAAGAAACAAACATTTGTGGCTTTATCAACTACTTAAGCTAAATATGTTGTTGTAGGTAGTTGTTGTGCATAGATTTTGTGGATGAAATAGAAACTGAATGATTATGGTTTGAAATATGTTGATACTCCTATTAGGTGTGACAATCTAGTGTAATAAATCTGACAAAGAATCCAGTATTACATTCCAGAACTAAACACAAAGAAGTTAGACATCACTTCATTAGAGATCATGTACAAAACCATTACATCTACTTAGAATATGTACCAACTAAAAATTAGTTAGTAGGCATTTTTACAAATCCTCTTCCAGAAGACAAATTCTATAAAATTAGAAGAGAACTTGTGTACTAGATCCAGGCACATAAAATGCAAATTTAATCCTAAGGTTTAAATGCCTAAGAACATTCATAAATGTTAAATAAATTGCTTCAGAAGTATGTTAGAAACCTTGAAATAACATTTAGAATTCTTCAGAAGTAACGTAGAAAATCTAGCAAAATACTCAGATTTCATCATAAATCACACAGAAGTTCTATTATAATCTCAGAACTATATTCACTCATTATAGAAGTTCTATTACATCTCCTCAAAACTTTGAACTCCGATTATCCTAGAACTCCTACACTTCAAAATTACTTTTGAGTACATTCCTCAGAACTTTTGAAGTTATTAACATAGAAGTTCTATTGAACCTATGTGCCACACAAAACTTCTGATACAGTATATGAGAAGTTTCATCCCTTGCAAAAACCCTAGCCCCAGAAGCTTTGCACTCTCATTTCGCACCTTTGAGCTCCTTTTTTAGAAAAAGTGATTCCAAATTTCCTCATCATCTACATTTTTCCTCCTTCAAATCACTCTCACTTTGAATCATCCCCAGAGATTTATTATCCTCAAAATCTTTGAAAACCCTCTCCTTCAAAACCCTAATCCAAAAATTCCACTAGCTGCTTCAAATGGCGAGGACAAAGAGGACAAGCAAGCAAACTAAAATCTCATCTTTAGATTCTGAGATAATAAGAAGACAGGTTTTAGAAGAAGAAACTCCAAGAAAAAGAAGAAGAATAGAAGTTTATGTTCTAAAGGTAATCTTCAACAATAATCCTTCCACTCATAGTAAAGTCATTAAGTATTTTGAAGGAAGAAAGATTGTGAAAGGAAGAGTCTTTGAATTTGAAGTGTTTGGAGAAAATGACCTAAATCTAGAGGTGATAAATTGGATTAAGTTCCAACATTGGGAAAGTTTCATGAGTTATAAGGATAAATCATATACTAGAATGGTTCAAGCCCTCATCACCAATTTCAACTACAATACCAGAAAATCATGGATTGGAAGGAATGAAATAGATCTATCTCCAGAGAATATAAGAAATACATTCAATATTCCTGAGATAGAACAACAAGAAATAGATTGGCCATCTAACAGAACAAGACTATTTTCAGATTTGTCTGGAGTAGAAATTAAAGAGAATGAAACATACCTACATTTCAGCCATCTGAATTTAGATCTCAAGCTTGCTCATGTGTTGATCTTCAACAACATATACCCAAAGTTAGGGGTACAGATCAAATTTTTGAGAAAGAAGCTAAGATCTTATGGGCATTGAAGCACAAGAAGGAAATAGATTTGGCTCAAATTATTATTGATCAACCATACTTGATGAAAACATCTACCAAGTATTATCTTCCATATGGGATAATTATGAGTAAATTTCTGAGGATAGCTAACATTGATCTCTCCAAAGAAGATGGAGAATAATTCATGGCAAGATAAGCCATAAATATAGATACTTTGAAGAGAATTGGTTTCAAGTTAACTCAAAAAGGATGGATTTCCCAGAGGCCAAGATAAGAAGAACAAGTAAAGAGAACAGAAACTAGAGAAGAAAGAAGGGACAGGCAAGACATTATGGAAGAAGCAACAAGAGAAGAAGCCACAAGAATAAATAAGGGAGAGACATGTAACACCTATGGTGTTTGAAATCTAACATATGAAAATAGGTTGAGTTTACTCTATGAATTCGATAAATGTTACTATTTTGAGCTATATAAAGTCAATGAGAAGAAAAAGAACTGAAATGGTGAATTTGGGAAAAAGCATAATTATGATCAATATGAATGGCCTAAAATGGTCATCATACATATTGTAATGTGTGTGGAACATTCGATTGAGTATTGAATGTAATTTGAAATGAAAATGACCTATGGAGTTATTTATGATAGAAAAAGATTGGTAAAATCAATTGAATAGGTGATTTTTGATAATTGACCTCAAATGAGGTAGTGAATAGTATGAACAAGTCTTATTTCATGTATAAGATGTGCGAAAAGTGCTTAGTACTATATCCAAAGTATTTTATGTGAAATGAGACCATTATTGATTCTTATAAGTGTGAATTTTAATTTTGAATAGCCTTTGTGACGAATGGGTTATCAACTGAGTTTGAAGTGAGAGTTAATTTCTTAAATGAGTATTTGAGGATTATTATGCATGAAATTAATGGAAAATGTTATTATTGAAATTCTAAGAATGATAGATGAGAGAAAAGTGAAAATTTTGGAAGAAAACTAAAGAAGCACAAGTGTGTATTATGAAAATGTTGAATTTGAAAAAGGGTTCATGGTGATTGATTTTTCACATGGATACTGGACTAATTGGAAAATTTGTTCAACATATAAGTATATCATGAAATTATCTATCCAATGGAAGAAATATCATTCAATTCTGATATCGTATGAGGAAGTTATGACTAATACACTGAAACTATTCCAAATGACTAAAAAATAATGAGATGAATGTTATGGGTCAACTTTATTGGACTTTTGACATATTTTTGGGCTGATTTGGAACATTTATTAACATTAAATTGTATCCCTTGAAGTATCTTTCTAATGCATCAAAAATATGGTCATTTGGACATCGTATGTGAAAGTTATGATAAAAATAGTAATGCTGTGTTAGACAGCATGACCTTATCGCGGTAAGGAGTTTTTTTGCTATAGTTAGTTGCCAAGAAATCCACTTTTGGGCAAACAATGTGATTTTCTGCAATGGCAAGGCTTCCAAAAATGTACTTTTTTGGCTGTCCAACAAGACCTTGCCACGACAAGGGTTTTGTCAAGTGTCGGAGCATCGAAAAGATGTAATTTTTAAACCCCCATTCTGTTTTCTTTTTTTCTATTCTGTTTCTTTCCTCGCTCCCAACCCTAGACCCCATTTAACCAATTTTCTTTCTTGATTAGTTAGGAAATAACTTGATTTAGGTGGGCAATCACTTTGGCATGTTTCTCAGGTTAGGTTGTGAGGATTTGGATGGTGGGAAATGGAGGCAGCGCCGATTTATTACAAATGAAAGGGACTAATGATAGCTTTGGATGTGGATTCTCATTCATGGATGGAATACGCATCTATATTTCATGGTAAGTTATTTCCATTAATCAAATTTGTGATTTTCTATTAACTAGGGCTTCATATGAACTATAAATAGTGATTTTTGGGAAAAAATTTGTAAGGATTCATGTGTAAAACCATAAGGGAAATGATTAATCCATGCATAATAGTGGTTTAGAATGGAATTAGGCAAGAGAATTTGGGGTTTTCTCTATTAGGGTTTGAAGTAAACTATGAACAACTTTTTGGGGGAATTGGATATGAATTGATGTGAGAATCATCGGGAAGATGATTAATTGGTGAATTATAATATTTTTGACATGCTTTAGATGTGAGAAAATTGAATTATGTTATGATCCATGAATAAAATAGTAATCAAAGTGAATACTAAATTAGGGATTTCATATATAATAACATTATGCAATGCTTAATATTGATTAGGAACTCAGTTAACTTAGTGTTATAGTGAATTCAATGTAATTGAGTTGTAAAGTGATTATGTATAGTTGGAAATAGAATTTAGATGTTATGTCTTAAAGAAAATATTAAGTTAAGCGATGGATGTTATATGTTTCACAAATTACTTCAATAAGAAACAAAACAGGCTTAAATTTATGATATATATGATATATGCAGGGCCAATTAAACTTGGATTTGAAATCAAAGAATTTAAAGAATTGTTTTGGTGCGGTGCTATGATGCTACACTAATGTAAGTAGGCTCTTTCTTTTGGCTATATGAAATATTTCATTTATTTAACTAGGCATTTGTGTTTTGCTTGGGGATAGTTTATATCCCATATTTCTTTATTCCTGATATGTATTTAGATGGAATTACTCAATTTTTTATCTATGGGAAGGTTTTTTGATTGTTGAGGAATAGTGAGAATGATTTGTAGAAACGATATTATTATTTGTAGAAATTGACAAAGTTGATATGTATGTATGAAGTATATTGGCATGATTGAATGTAATTAGTTGAGATTAAATTGATAATGTAAATGAGGGTTTCATGAGTATAGATTTTGATTATTTGGATATGTACTTTAATTCATTATTATTTTTCAATCATGCCTGCTTACTAAGTTGCTCAGACTCATGCCTTCTTATTTATATTTTTAGCTAGCAGGTCAAGTAAAGAATTTCAATTGTAAGTTGGAACTGAGAAGCAGGATTTGAAGATAATTAAAATTTGATATAATAAGTTGAAATTGCAAATTTTAAGAGTATTTGTTTGCTTATATTCATGAGATCTCAAATGATGTATAAGTGGTGTAAAGGCATGTCTTAGTGAATTATTTGTCATATTGTAAATAAAATTTTATAATTAGAAAGATGTGGACTGCCATCATGATTCCGGCCGATCTTGGGCTATGGGAGTGTGGGTGTGTGTTTTAGAGTTTATATTATTATTTTATTTTTTTTAATAAATATTGTACAGGTTTGATTGACTGAAATTCAGAGGAGGCTCTGTCGGATTTTTGGGCAGAGCACCCCACCTTAAAAGTGGGCAAATCTTAGTGAATTTATAAGGAAAATGTAGCATTGCCCCTCGAAAGGTGGGGCTTGACAAGACAAAACTAGAGGATAGAGAGGAAAGTATAGCAGTAGTTCCCTCTATACCTACCCAAACTTAACAACACTCTTTCATTTCTCCACCTCAACAACCCACCTATTTAGTTCCACAAAACCTTGACACTATTCTTTCAGCCCACCTTCTACCTATTCATACAAGGTTAACCAACCTTGAAACACAAAATTCAACTCTCAACTAAAAGATGGACTCAATTTGGGAATCAATAGCTCACAAACTAGATGCATTAAGTGCTCAAATTGAAGGTATTAAAACCTAACCTCAAAACCAACATTCACCATCCTATCCATTCTCTCCACAACATCATTGCAAATCACCTTCACCCATTCATTTTCCTACACATTCATCATCCTCAATCTCACATGCACACACTCCAACTCCAGAAGTTGTCCAGCCTCAGGCTGAACAATCTGAAGCTGCCATTCAAACTCCCACACAAACACAACCTTCTTCAATGTCTCTAAAATTCATTCCCATTGAACCATTACCCAACTTGCTAGAAGATTACCTTTCGAATCCATGTAGAGCTATTGTTAGATATGGAAAGTATCCCACAGAAGGACCACTTCTTATCTTTCATTTTCTTCCCAAATATCTAAATTGGGGTTGGCATGAGCTCATTCTATTAGGAGAAGTAATCCCCACTAGAATTGAAGAACTTCCTCCAGAATGGAGAAGAACTCCCAACTCCTCCACCATCTCCTCCAAAATCAAAGGATGAAAATTGTGATATTCTTCTTCATATTTATCATCTAATCAAACTCACATTTTCTGAATTCAAAGCTCAATCAGAAATCAATTCTATAATCTCTAGAATGTTTCTATCTCACTACCTTGTCATCCATCCCTCAGCTCTTCCATTTCCATAAATCATGAATTAGATTGCTCTTTCAAGAATCCAACCTCCTCTCACACCCATGGGTCATGAAATCAACATCCCTCAGTTAGCATCTTTTCAAGATGCATTTACTGAGAAACTTATTCAGATGCTTTTAGCATCTAGGCTCCCTAGTACAGTATTTCCATCCCCCTTAGGACATTTTAAAATCATTCTTATAACTAAGGAAAAATTTTTGTTTTACTTTACAACTAATTTGCAATCTATTGTTGACAATCTTCCATTTTCTTATCCAAAGCTTGTTGATACATCACTTTGTCATAAAATTTGTGTGAATTATCCCAAACCAGCCCCCTCACAAAAATAAAAAAACATCAACTCCTCCAAAGATAGCCAGAAAACCAAAAACTTCTCTCTCTCCAAAACCAACTCTAAGAACAAAAACATCCAGAAAACCACCTTCTATTCCCATAAAATAAACTGTCTAAACAAAACCAAAGAGGAAAACTAGAATTCCAGCTCCCAAAGTTCATAAAAAGACTTCTCCTCCTTGATATACTTTATATTATGAGGAATACATGGCTAGAATGAATGTTAATATTAAAGCCATTCTTAAGAAGAAACCTCCTTTTTTTCTTGAACTCTTAGACCCCACATTCAAAGACCACATCAATATCATTTATGTTTCAACATACAAAAGCGCTTTTTGACCCAAGAAACACCCACTTGCATTCCCAAGGATCCCACTTTTATTCTCTCTCTTCTTCATCCCAGAATCAAGAAGGCTGTATCTAAACCCAGATCATCTTCCAAACAACCCACTCAAAAACCTATCTTATAACCACACCTTCACCTTCCAGAATCACTCCTTCTGAAGACCCACACTTTTTTCCTTCAACCTACACCAGAAAACACAAAAAATAACTTACGGCTATATTTAACTGACATCTTTCTTTTCTGGCTACATTCATTTTTCTATGATGATACTTCATTATCATATGCTGTTTCTACTATTTCTTAAATTACAATTATGTATCTTTTTCTGTTCTAATATATCTCAATTACTCTTGCTATACGATATAGTTATCAATCTGATGTACAAAGTTCTCTCATTTTAATGCAATCTCTTACTTATTCTCTTCTTCTTAATTCTTTTTTATTATGACAAAAAGGGGGAGAAAAATAAGAGAAAGAAATGAATGTTTTTTTCTAAATGCATTCAGTGTATTTACCATTAAAATTATTTTATGATTCTAGATGATGTATATTATATTATGAACATAATCTAAATTATTAAGTATAATTTATTAATTAAATAAATTAATAAAAATTTTAAATAAAAAACTAAGTTATATTATTATTTTGAATAAAATATTTTAATTTATATAATTTTTCTTTATTGTGGCCTACTTGCTTGCTTGTTTGAATAATTTTTAATTTGAATAGTATATATTATTTTAAAACTATATGCACAAGTATGATGATTCTGTTGAACCAAACCTATTTTACTTAGATTGATTTTAATGATGAATACGTATAGCCAACCGAGTTTTGATGATGAGCAAAATGTACATGAGTGAACATTTTAGGCTACTGACTGTAATTTTCAAGTGTGCAGTGATGAATAATATGTCAGAAAAATAAACTAAGTGGACAACGCATAGAAGACAATATTAGAAACAAGATCCACAAGTTTATAAGGAAGATAATATAAATGCTCAAAAGAATTTGGCAAGCATTGTAGATAAGCTTCAAAGTCACTTTGGACATAGTCTCAAGCACTATCAAAGTAAATCAGATAGATGCTCAATCTCAAACAAAAAGAAGGCTTCAAAATAAGAAAAGGAACCAAGTAAAAGAATTTGGCAAGCATTGTAGATAAGCTTCAAAGTCACTTTGGACATAGTCTCAAGCATTGCCGAAGTAAATCAGATAGATGCCCAAGCTCGAACAAAAATAAGGCTTCAAAATAAGAAAAGGAACTAAGTTTTAGACTCAAGCACGTTTAGACACTAAAGAATTAAGTTTGAACATTGAAGAAGCAAGCTCAGACACTGTATGACCAATTCGGACACAGAACTAAGTCCAGACAATGCTAAACCAGAAAACAAGATGCTGGAACTTCAAAGCCCAATTTGAACACTGCAAAGTCAAGTTAAGACACTACAGAACAATTTCTAGACATTGCTAAAAGATAGTATAATGCATCTTAGAAACTAAGTCCAGAAATTCCAAGTGTTATGCTTCGGATAATGTCATTGTTGGAGTCGGTCAATTCAAAATTGAATTTCGGACATTTCCAACTCACTTCTGGACATTGCCAGAGTTCAATCGTGTGATGAAGACAAATCACATATGCTCTAAGTCTGAAATTTAACTCTGGACTTAGCAATTTACTTTCAGACATAGCTGAAAGAAGTCTCTTGCAAGTTGAGCTATTCAATTAAGTCCAAAATCTTAACTTCGGATATAGCTATTCATTTTGGACATTGCTAAAGTGTCTTTTGACTGAAGAACCCATGAAATTCTTTAACGAGCAGAAAATCTTCACGATTCGCTTACATTTAATGAACTGAAACATTTGGGGTATTAATTTTGGGAAATGTGTATTTGAATACATTATGATTTGTCCAGGGATGTTAAAAAGTGGTTAAATTTTAAAATTTTTTCTTAAATGATTACTTTAGGACAATGTGTATTTGATTTGATTATTATAAGACTATAAAGGCAATGATGAGATATGGTGAAATTTAGTTTTGTTAAGTCTAACCTCTTTACTAAGCTTGACTTTGATGATGAAAAAATAAATGAGTGAAGAATTAAGGTACTAATAAATTACTTTCAAAGTGTTATAGCATTAAATATCAAAACAATTAAGGAAAGTAACTGTAAGAAATAAAGATGTTAATTGTAAAATTATTACATTAGATGCATGAATGAAGTGAGAAAGTAGTTGGGAATGTAGTTTAAAAGACCTTTCAATTGACGACTTATGAAAGAGACTATATGTTGGACTTTTACAAACTTCAACAAAATGAGTTGGAATTGATGTAATGGGACTATTTTTAGTGCTTGAATGGTGTTTTCCATGATGTGTTATGTGATGAGATATGGGAAATGATGATTTAGACCCTTAATGACCAAGAGGGCAGATAGGTGAATTTCACCTAAGAATGCATGTAGTTGACTTAATTTTCTGTGTGATTATTTGAGAATGCTTAAAGTGATATAGGAAATGTTGTAGGATCCATAGGGCCTTGAATTAGAGGATAGCGAGTGAATTGAAGGTTGAGGATTGCTTTCCAATGAAGTAAGTAAGTTTTTCCCAAATTTGGGAGTGTACTAGCATACAGTCACCAAATTTTATTAATGTTTGTTTTGAATGCATCGTGATTGAAATTATGGAACCATTTTATGTTTGGATTTGACCACATGCATATTGTAACATGATTTAAGATTTTATTGCATTATGCTATGATTTGGTTTTTGGCCATGTGACATGAGTTGAACATAACATTAACATGCACATGGTTGAGTCATATGAGTAGATATATTATATATGCTGTGATGGCTTAGTGTATAGCCTATATGGTAGATTGGTTGCCTATATGTCATGTATAGCCTATGTGGCTGGTTGGATACCTATGTGGCATATGGAGCCTGTGTGGCTAGTTCGATGCCTATGTGGCATATGGAGCTTGTGTGGTTGATTGGTTGCTTGTGTGGCTAGTTGGATGCCTATGTGGCATATGGAGCCTATGTGGATAGATGTTGACTTTGGTGGCATTTATTATATATATATATACACACATGTAATTATGAGCATGCACTACATACGAAGCATGACATTGGCATGAGCTGAGTTAAGTTGCATTTGAATGGATTTTTATTATTTGTATTGCCTCCCTACTTATTGGGTTTGCCTAGACTCACTCTTTCTCTATGATTTTAGATACTAGGAATGACGGAGAAGCCCAACCAAGGTTTGGCGCTCAAAGGAGGAGACTAGACATGTAGCTAATGAGAAGATGAACTTGAAGATTTATTTACTATTATAATTTTTTTGTTATTTATGAGAGTTATCATCCTCTCTATTATGATTAGTTGGGGATGGAAGAAGAGGTGTTGGATTTCATTTATTACTTTGCTAATCTTCATTTATGATTTAGAATGATGTTAGGAGGTTAAATTTTGACTTGTGGTGTGGATGATGAGCTAACATGTACTTGTGTAAGTTTATATGGAACTATTCATGATTCTATGGTTATTTGTCATCCCATGAGGCTATAATTGATTCCAGGGACTATGGTGATATGTGTAATTGTATATTGAGACATATGGAATGCTTGTATAAGTATAGGGGCCCCTCATAATCAGGTGAGACTCTACCAAATTTTTTGTAGAATCTTCCTCTAGAATATCAGTATGTAGCACCATAAGATTTGGGGTGTTATAGAGTGGTATTAGAGTGAAGAGTCTCATCAGAGCTTGACAATAACTATTAGACTCGAGAAAGAAAGAATGACCATGACATGTAGAAATAAGTGAACTCATTGATAGTGGGGGAGTACTAGTCTAGGGATTGAAATTAGAGACCCTAGGTTGTTCCACTATAGAGTCATATGTATGAATTGCATAAGTGTTGATTAATTAGTTTTACATGACATGGTGCTATTAATTGGTGCAGAGATGGCACTAAGGAAGTGTCTTGATAATGGAAAAGCCTCTATAATTGAGGAGGAACCAGTGAGGAGAGTTACTAGATTAAGGACCATAGGTATTGCGATCTGAGATGTTCAGAATGAGACTCCTAGGAAAAGGGATAGAGGGAACAGGATGCCTAGAATGACTCCGGAAGAAGAACATCATGAGGCTCCTAGTGAAAGGGAGAATAATCAAGTTAATGTGGAGGTTCCAGAGGTTGATATAGAGCAAACAATTGTAAGGAGTGGTAGACCAGATGTGCCAGGGTCTAGTGGAGGGATTGCTCCACCAATTCAGGCTGGGATGCAAGAATTCGGAGCCATGATGAATATGATGTTGGGAATGGCTTAGACACTTCAAGAACTTCTAATAACACAAGAAGGTCGACAGGGGAATCCACACCTCAGGCTAGACCAGGTGAGACCAAACTACTGAGAAGGCAGAATAGCCTGAGGAGTTTTGTAGTGGATTTGGCTCAGATGACATACCAACAACTTAGATTGGATTTGAACATGAAAATGTTTCACACTATGAAGCC
This sequence comes from Pouteria campechiana, assembly GCA_036873735.1. NCBI lineage: Eukaryota > Viridiplantae > Streptophyta > Magnoliopsida > Ericales > Sapotaceae > Pouteria > Pouteria campechiana. The sequence continues at coordinate 17,239 of JAYJMB010008467.1, forward strand.
TCCAACTTTCAAAGGAGAGAAAGATTATCAAGTAGTGGATGAGTGGGTTATTGGAATAGAGAAGGTTTTCACTTACATGAGGTGTCCTGAGGGACACAAGTTACCTTATGTAGTTTACAAACTAGAGGGAGATGCAGAGTGGTGGTGGAATACTGAGAAGCACATAGTACCTGATGATAAAATGAGCATGACATGAGCTGATTTTAGAGAGAAGTTCCCTCATCATTATGTGTCAGCTAGTGAGAAGGCTAGGAGGGCCACCAAGTTTATGTAGCTATATTAGAGAAAGAAGATAGTTGAAGAGTATGATGAGCAGTTCAGATCTCTAGCAAGATTCGTGCCATGGGCACAAACAGATTCCATGGAGATAGTCAGGAAGTTCCAAGAGGGCTTGAGATTATCTATCAGGAGAGATGTGGCTCCTTTCATGCTGATGAAATATGCGGACATCTTGGAGAGAGCTAGAGTGGTGGAAAGGGAAGAGGAGGAGCATAATAAGATCTGAGATAAGAAGCAAGGAACCAAGGATAATGACTAGGGCCTAGAACCAACCAAACTAATGATGAACCCTCGAGAAAAGTGTGTTATAACCACAAGCAAATAGGCCATCTTGCTACACAATGTTCATCAAAAAAGAAGAGGTAAGGAGGACAGAAGGGTAGACCAGCCCTTGGGCAGACTAGAGAGCTAGAGCAAGGGCTTAGGTGCCCAACTACTTATTTTTCATGCGGAGTACCTAGGCATATCAGGCTGAATTGTCCCTATTTGCAATAGGGAGATCAAAGGATGCCACGACAGCCCATGCATGGAGGAGTTCAGATGAGAGGTAGAGGTAGAGGCCGATCATATGATGAATAGAGGCAGAATCAGGCATGAGGGCATTAGTATGATGGGTAGAGGTAGAATTAGGCACCAAGACATCAGTATATTAGAAAGAGGCCTTAGGTGGTGGCAGCTATTCAGGCAGCCAATGTTCACTAGGCTTAAGAATTGGATGATGTTGTGACAGGTAACCTTTATGTTTGTGATCACATGGCTTATGTTTTATTTGATCCTGGCACATCTCAGTCCTTTGTTTCTATTGTGTTTGTGGATAGAGCTGGTTTATCTAAGTACCCTATGTTTCATAATGTGAAAGTGTCTATTCCTCTGAGCACATTTAGTATAGCTTTTGAAATGTGTTATGAGATCCCTATAGTAATTGAGAGTGGACAATTTGTTGCTAATCTAATTGTATTAGACATGGAAGGGTTTAATATCATTTTGGGTATGGATTGGTTGTCCAAGTATGAGGCTAAAGTAGATTGTAGAACTAAGCAGGTAACTTTGAAGATCCCAGATGAAATTGACATTATCTTTAGAATAATTGGGTTGTGTACTGATGCAAAATGGAAATGTAATAGCATATGCTTTAAGATAGTTGATCATTATTTGACACATGATCTGGAGTTAGTAGTAATGATTTATGCATTGAAGATATGGAGGCACTATTTATATGGTGAGAAATGTGATATCTATATTGACCACAAGAGTTTGAAGTATATCTTCACTCAGAAATAGTTGAATATGAGACAATGGCGATGATTGGAATTATTGAAGGATTATGATTTAGAGATTCATTATCATCCAAAGAAAGCCAATGTGGTGGTTGATGCACTGAGTAGGAAGTCAAGAAGTAGTATGGTGTCACGCCCTGCCTTCCGAGGTGCAACTTACCCTTTTTGCACTATATTTCACCTCTATTTGCCCACTTTTTGGGTGGGGTGCTCTGCCCAAAATTTGACAGAGCCTCCTCTGAATTTCATCCATTCAAACCTATATAATATTTATCAAAAAAAAATAAAATAATAAGATAAACTCTAAAACACCCCCCCCCCCAAGATCGGTCTAAATCATGATGGCAATATACCAAATTGTGGTCATATCATTCTAATACAACATTAAATATACCAATCCATGACATGCCATACATTCCATTCTATATCAATTGACATTTTTGAACTACAATGATACAAATCTGATTGAATTATAATTATACATCACTTTGAACTCTCAAATACAATTATACAATCATATACAATTTCCAAATTTACATTTCTATACTACACATCCATTTTCTATAAAATATAATCATGATCATCATCTTTTAAGCTCCCTTTATTGACCTACCAACTAAAAATATAAATAAGAAGGGGTGAGTCCGGGCAACTTATTAAGTAGGCATGATTTAAAAATAATAATGAATCAAAATAGCATGTTCAAAACCAACACATAAATTTCAAATCCAAATAATCAAAATCTATACTCATGAAACCCTCATTTACATTATTAATTCAATTTCAAATGATTGCATTCAATCATGCAAATATACTTCATAAATACATATCACTTTATCAATTTCTACAAATCATAATATCATTTCTATAAATCATTCACACTATTCCTCAATAATCAAATAACCTTCCCATAAGCAAAATACTAAGTATTCCAAACCATGGGATATACATTATCCCAAACATTCATGTACTACCAAATTAGACATAAAGAAATGTGGTATATGCACTATCCCCAACCAAAACACAAATGCACAGTTAAATAAATGACATATTTCATATAGCCAAAAGAAAGAAAAGCCTACTTACATTAGTATGGAATCATAGCACCTCACCATAATAATTCTCTAAATTCTTTGATTCCAAATCCTAGTTCAATTGGCCCTACATATATCATATATATCATAAATTCAAGCCCGATTTGTTTCTTATTGAAACAATTCATCAAATATATAACATACATTACTTAACTTAACATTTTCATTGAAAGATAATCTCTAAATTCCATTTCAAGTTATACATGGTTACTTTAAAATTCAATTAACATTGAATTCTCCATAACACTAAGTTAATTGAGTTTTTAATCCATTATAACCATCGCATAATGTTATTATATATGAAATTCCCAATTCATTGTTCACTTTGATTACTAATTTCTTCATGGATCACAACATAATTCAATTTTCTCACATCTAAAGCATGTCGAAAACACTATAGGTAATCGATTAATCATCTTCCCCATGATTCTCACATCAATCCATATCCAATTCCCCCTAAAAGTTACTATTCATAGTTTACTTCAAACCCTAATAGAGCAAACCCCAAATTCTCATGCCCAATTCCATTCTAAACCATTATTATGCATGGATTAATCATTTTTCTTATGGTTTTACATATGGATCCATACAAACTATTGCCCAAAAATCACTATTTATAATTTATACAAAACCCTAGTTAACAAAAATCATAATTTTAGTTAATAGAACTGGCTTACCATGGAATTTAGATGTACCTTCTATCCATGAATGAGAATCCATGTCCAAAGTTGCCATTAGCCCCTTCCACTTGCAAAAATTCGACACTTCCTGCATTTCCAACCCTCCTAAATCCTAAAACTTAGGCTTAGGGGCATGCTTGCATGATTCTCCACTTAAATAAGGGATTTCCCAAGCTCAAATTGCATGAATTTGGGTTAAACAAGATGAGTTCCAAAGCTAGGGCAAGAAGAGGAAGAAAGAGGATGGAACAAATAAAAAATAGAATGGGGTTTCAAGCTTAAAAAGTCTAATTTTCTAGGTACTCTAAAGCATCATCGGGCCTGTAACATGACATAGAAAACCAGTGTCCCAACATAGACTTCATTGACTGCTCAGTGTCACAACATAGAAAACCTGTGTCGCAACATTGACTCTCTGTGTCACTACATTGAGTTCCTGTGTCGCAACATTGACCTGCTATCCCAATACACTACTAGTAATTTGAGTACAAATTTTTCATATGATGTCTAAATATCCTAATTTTTGATGCATTGGAAATATAACTTCAAGTACTACAACTGTTCTGTTAGCCAATATTTCCAAATCATCCTCCAAATATGTCAAAATGTCCAATAAATTTGACCCATAACATTCATCTCATTGTTTTTCTATTATTTGGAATAGCTTTGGTATATTAGTCATAACTTCCTTATATGACATCATAAGTGTGTGATTTTCCATTGGATAGATAATTTCATAATATACAACTTCTATGATAAACACATTTTCTAATTAGTCCATTAACCATGTCAAAAATCAATCACAATGAACCCACTTCTCAAATTCAGCATTTTCATAATACACACTTGTGCTCCTTTAGTTTTCTTCCAAAATTTCCACTTTTTCTCTCATTTATCATTCTTAGACTTTCAATTATTACATTTATCAATAATTTCATGGATAATCATACTCAAATACTCATTTATGAATTTAAGTCTCACTTCAAACTCAATTGATAACCCATTCATCACAAAGGCTATTCAAAATCAAAATTCACACTTATAAGAATCACTAATGGTCTAATTTCACATAAAATACTTTGGATATCGTAATAAGCACTTCCTTCATATTTCATACATGAAATAAGACTTGTCATACTATTCACTATCTTATTTGAGGTCAATTATCAAAAATCACCTATTCAATTGTTTTTACCAACATTTTTCTGCTATAAATGACTCTATATGCCATTTTCATTTCAAATTGCATCCAATGCTCATTACAATGTTAAGCACACATTATAATATATATATATATATGATGACCATTTATAGGCCATTCATATTGATCATAATTAGGTTTTTTTGCCAAATTTACCATTTTAGTTCTTTTTTCTTCTCATTAACTTATATATAGCTCAAAATAGTGAATTTCATCAAATTCATCAAGTAAACTCTACCCATTTTCATATTTCAAACATCATAGGTGTTACATATGGTCTACATGAGTTACGCAAAAGGAAGAACTATTTGAGGAATTAAGGAAATTTGATTTGCATGTGTGTATGGAGGGTTTGGTTGCACAGGTGTGTCAGTTGACTATTAAATCAACCTTGATAGATGAGATCAAGCAGGCATAACATAAGAGAGAGTGAGAGAGAGCTTGAAATGGAGAGTTGCCAGAATTTATGATGGGCACAAACGGTATCCTAAGGTATAACAGTTGGTTAGCGATTCCTAAGGATGTGGCTATAGTATAGAAGATACTGGAGAAAGCTCATTATTCACCTTAGACTATCCACCCAGGGAGTATGAAGATGTACAATGCTCATTACTAGTGGATTAGCATGTAGAATGATGTAGCCAATTGTGTGGCTAAGTGTTTGACTTGTTAGAAGGTGAAGGCAAAACATTAGAGGCTGAGTGGTTTGTTACAGACCATTGAGATCCCTGAGTGGAAGTGGAAGAATATTACTATGGATTTCATTATTAGATTGCCACGTACGACATTAGGTATGATAGTATCTTGGTGATTGTCGATAGATTGACTAAGGTGGCTCATTTTGTGCCTATGCAGATCACCTTTACAATTGAGAAGTATGCCTAGATTTATTATAATGAGATAGTGAGATTGCATGGAGTACCTAAGTCTATTATTATTGATCGAGGTTCAATTTTTACTTCCAAGTTTTGGATAGCCTTGCATAAGGCTATGGGAACTTGCTAAGATTTCAGCACTACTTATCATCCACAGATAATGGTCAGACAGAGTGGGTAAATAGACAGTTGGATGTCATGTTAAGCGCATGTGTGCTGGACTGGGGTAGAGCATGGACTGAGTACTTGGCATTAGCAAAGTTTTCCTATAATAATAGTTATCATTCAAGTATTAAGATGACTTCATTTGATGTATTGTATGGCTGGAAGTGTAGATCACCCTTGTATTGGGATGAGGTTGGTGAGAGAGCATTGATTGGCCCACAAATGGTTGCAGATACAATGGATAAAGTGTCATGGATCAGAGAGAAGATTCAGATCACTAAGTCACTCTAGAAGAGTTATGTTGATACAAAGAGGCATGATTTGGAGTTTTAGATACGAGATATGGTATTTTCGAAAGTATCTCCAATGAAGGGTGTAGTACGGTTTGACACTAAAGGTAAACTGAGTCCAAGATTTGTTGGAACATATAAGATATTGGAGTGGATTGGTAAAGTAGCTTACCACATGGCATTACCACCATCTATGAGTGAGGTACATAATGTTTTCCATGTATCTACATTATGGAAGTATGAGCTGGATCACATCTCATGTGTTGAGACCAGAGGAGATACAAATTGGGGAGGATCTACAGAATATAGAGAGGCTGATCTGGATATTGATAGCAAAGAAAACTAGCTCAAGAATAAAGTGATCCATCTTGTGAAGATTGAATGGAGCAACAACATTGAGGATGAAGCAACATGGGAACTGGAGGAAATGATAAAGTCTAAGTACCCTTACTTGTGAAATGGAGCCTTAAGTTTCGAGTACGAAGAGTTTTGGAAGGGGGGATGGAATGTGACACTTAGGACTTGAGGAAAGAACTTTACCATGTATGATAAACTCATAAATGTTTTGGATCTTTATTTTCAAGATTTTATTAGTTTATAATTATGTTTGATTATACATAACACTTAATGAAGTAAATTTGCGTTTTGGGCACAAGCACATACTAAAAAGAACATGTACATGAAAAAGGTGTCAATTATAGCAAATATTTGGCATCAATTGTGGATGATTTTGAAATGGTGTTCAACATAAACTTTTTAGATATTGACATTATCTTTCCAACTCATCAAGAATCATATGATTTAGACATTGTGTGAGGAAGTTATGCCCAATGCACCAAAAGTACTCTTGGTGGATAATTAAGGACACAAATGGCGAGATTAAACTTGATATTTTGAAATTTTGTGTATTATTTATGTAAAATAATTTTGAAAATTTATTTGTAAGACCCATTGAGATGAATATAAGTATATAAAGTAGAATTTTCAAATGATTTATTGATTTCTATGTGATATTTGAGGTTTAATTATTAAGTGAGCCAAAATTCAAGTTAAATAAATTTTTTTATGTAAATTAATTAATTAGAGTAATTTTAATGTAGATAAAATTCAAATTGGGGTAGCAATAAGAATATATATTAGTGAATTTTTGAGTGATGGTTTAGATGATGTTAAATATGCATGATTGGTATGCAAAATGTATGCGATTTATGATACATGTGCATGGAAAAGATGGTGTCCAGCTGTTGCACTAAAGGTTATATACCTTTAGAAATCCACCCTCACCCACGCCCCCCTTCCCCCCTCTTTTCTACCCATTAAAGCCATTTTGCAAAACCAATCTTCCCTAACCCATTCACGCCCCATCTTCCGTGAGATCCACCATCAAATATTGGGAAATTCATCCAAGTTTCGAAGGAAGGTCATCCCACACCATTACTACCTATTTGGAAATGGATAGAGGAGCAAGAACCCGTTGTGGTGTTTGTGGGTGACTAAAATCATTGGAAACATTGAAGCAATCTCTTGTTTCACATGTGGGATCCAAGATAAGATCATTTCCCCAAATAAATTTCATGATTTATGCATGCTAGGGTATTAGGGAAATTTGTGAGGGGTTATTTAGGGCTGAAAATACATGATTTATTTAGGGTTTTGATGGGGAAAAGCAAGTGAATGAAAATGGTAGTGTGATTAAGGCATTGTAGGCATGATTTTGGCTCTACACTACTATCCACAACAGTGGACAACAAATTGTGGACGTGATGGAGTGCTGTTGGGCGTGGATTGATGGGTACAAGCTATTGGACATGTTATAGTTATTAATTAAGATGTTAATGAGGATTATGTAATGCTCATTATGCTATGGGACAACTAAACTGTAGCTGAAATTGTATTTCCAAAGTGTGCTTATCAATTGTTTGATAAAATGCTCAAGAAAGGGGCTGTTTGGGAATGCAATGTTGCAAGGGTTGTGTTCAAACGAATTTGTAGATAAATTAGCATGATTGTGATGTAATTATCATGATAATTATGTTAGGGATTAAATGTACATGAATGGGAATGAAATTCATATGGGTTATGTTGCTAAACTTCTCATTTTAGACAATGCATGTCTATGCATGTCTTGTCTTTGACAAAATGCCTCAATGAATGGGCTGTTTGAAAAGGGAATAAAATTGCATGATTTATTCATTAATTTAAACTATAATTGGGTTATTTATGATGGGATTAAAGTGTTAATTATATGGGAAAATATATTGCATGAGAATGAAAATGCATAAACTCAAGTATGATGATGAACTTGTGAGTTAAGCATGTATATTGGGTATTTGATTAATTGTCTTTATGGATAATGGGGTGGAGTGCTGTGGCTTGATTAGACACCCTTTTTATTATTAAACAAATCCCACATAGGGTATGAATGCATAAAATGAATGATTAGCGAGAAATTATGAATGTTTCATTTTAAGTAAAATTTGTATTAGAGTTATGTTTGAGGAAGCCTATTATAAATGGGCAGCTACGAGGGCAATTTGTGGTACTTAGAGACTATATTTAGATGGCTTAGAATGATGCATGAATGAAGGGAGAAATTAGTTGGAAAAGTAGTTTAAAAGACCCTTCAATAGATAACTTATGAAATCGACTATAAGTTGAACTTTTGCAAACTTTAACAAAATGAGTTAGAATTGATGTAATGGGAGTATTTTTAGTGCTTCCATGTTGTTTTCCATTTTGTGATAAGCAATGAGATATGGGAAAAGATGATTTATACCCTTAATGACCAAGAGGGCAGATGGGTGAATTTCACTTAAGAATGCATGTAGTTGACTTGACTTTTTGTGTGATTGTTTGAGAATGCTTAAAGTGATATATGAAATATTGTAGGATCCATATGACCTTGAATTAGAGTATAGTGAGTGACTTGAAGGTTGAGGATTGCTTTCTAGTGAGGTTAATTAAGTTTTTCCCAAATTGGGGAGTGTACTAGCATACATGCACCAAATTTTATCAACGTTTGTTTTAAATGCATTATGATTGTAATTATGGAACCATTCTATGTTTGGATTTACCCACTTGCATATTGTATCATGATTTGACCTTTTATTATATTATGTTGTGATCAATTTTTGGCCATGTGACATGAGTTGAGCATAGCATTAGCATGCATGTGGTTGAGTCATATGAGTAGATGTATGATATATGTTGCGATGGCTTAATTTATAGCCGGTATGGCTAATTGGTTGCCTATGTGGCATGTATAGCCTATATGGCTAGTTGGATGCCTATATGGCATATGGAGCTTTCATGGCTTATTAGTTGCCTAGGTGGCTAGTTGGATGCCTATGTGGCATATGAAGCATGTGTGGCTGATTGATTGCTTGTGTGGCTAGATGTTGACCTTGGTGATTATCTTAACTGTCATTATTATCAAGAAAGATGATTAGGAGATTTAATGGTAGAGTCAATAGGTTGCTTGGGAAGTGGAGAGATGCTTTGTATTCTTTGTCAAGTATAGAATAGAATAGAAACAAGACAACATTTCAGCAAACATTAGAGAAGTCATGGCATCATCAAGTTTTTCTTCAAAGCATGTTCAAGCTAAAGAAGACAATGCAAATTTCAAGATTGCAGAGAAAATTCATTTTCTTCATGATAGAATCCAATAATTAAAGGAAGATTTGTTTTACACCAGAGGTAATGCTACTCATTTTGAACGTCTCTTAACCAAGAACTCTATGACTTATATTGAAGCCATGGATTACATCAAAAACTTGGAAATGGAGTTGGCCAAAGCTTATCAAAGGATTGATGAATTGGAGATAGTTATTGATATTTTGGCCGAATAAGCAATTTTATTTTCTTTTTATTTCTCTTAAAGGTTTGAACTTTCAGATGTAATATTATGACTGTTTATATTTGCATTTATCTTTTAATTCTTATTCTCAATGGTTTTCAATTTTCTTACCTGTTACAAAGTTTTATGTTTGTGATGTTGAGTTATGTTTTAATTTACATAAGTGCATTCTTATACTAATTCAAGCATTGGATATTTATATCTGATTAAAATAATACAAATAGTTTTTAAGTATAGTTTATACTTCATAACTTAAAGGTGAAAATGTATAATCTTATTGGGTTCTCTTTGGGTCTCTAAAGTATGAGAATCTATTCCTTGTTTGTGCTGCCAATATATCTCTATTTGTTTTTACCAAGAAGATGGTTACGAAGATTTGAGCCATTAATGCATCTCTTGGGAACTTGTTGTGACCTTATGTATTCTTTGCTTTGTCTATATTAGATGACATCTAGTTGAATAAACAATATACAAAGTTGAGAGGTGGTCAAAATGGAGTAAGGTAGGGTTGAGGGAAATAACTAGATTTGTCTTTTAAAAGAAGAGGTGAAGCATTTGAAGAAAGCATTGAGATATGCCAAGAAGGCAAATGTTTGTTTAGATCTTCTTTTGACTAGCCGTTGTATAGCTTATGAGGATATTATGGGTTGAGCTGCATCTTTGGAGAAGGAATTATTTGAGGCTCAATAGAGAATTGAGGAGTTAGCAGCAATTATAGGGATTTTAAAGAAATAGATGTTTTTAATTTTCTTTTGCTAAGTGGATTTTTACTATTCTCTTAAGAATTCTGTTCTAGTTTCCTTTTCATGTTGAGTGTTATGATTATGAGTTTTATCTTTATATCAATTCTAATTCCTTTTAAGAGATCAAATATTATTATAGAAGGAATGATTAGGACTGAAATTCCTATTCGAGACCTTAAACTTTGAAGTTTCTCAAGCAGGCTTGACAATGCCTTAAGACTGTAATGACATTAGAGTTTAATCATTTAAAGTTTATTAAGATTTTCCAGAATGATTTAGCTTAAGGCAATAAACTCATATTAATCCAAAGCAGTTCATTTAGAGGCATCTAGAGTATGCAGCAATGAAAAGTATAATGAAGTTAGACAACTTATCTCTTTTGGCACTTTCTTTCATGAATTTCTCATTTGAGCTCATAAGTGTTATTGCTAGTCTTCACTAATCGTTTAGCTTCTACTATGAAATTCTTGATGCTGTATCTGAAGTTTGATATTGTCCAAGATAGAAAATTAATTTATTCAATAATTTTCTTGCATCTGGAACTTAAACTTGTTGGCTCATTTGCTTAGATTTGTGAGCTGAGAAGAAGGTTTTGATTTTTTATTGTTCTCATTCTTCTTCTATATGCTCAACTCAAGCTTTCTTGTATACACTTAAGAAATTCTTGCACTTTCTCTTCATTGAAAAGTTAAAAATAGATATGAACATGTTTTCATAGTTTATTAGTGTAAAGTATCATCTTATCGATAATAGTATGCAGTATGCAATGCAAAGCAATTTTTGTGAATAAATAGAATAAGCATTCTTCTTCAATCAATCATTGAGTTATCTAAACTAGCATAGTTGTGAATAGTAGTTAACCCTTTTATGCTAGGTCAAATTGGCTTTGTCTTTAATGATTTTGAGCATAATCATTTGGTTTTGTTATTTCTCAATTCCTACTCTATTTTTTTAGTTATATGTCTACTAGGCATTCTTATCTTTAAGTTATTTATTATTTGAATCTTATTTATTTTCTTACTTCTTTAGAATTTTACTTTATATTGTTTAGAGTTTTATTTATCATAGTGTGAATTCTAGGTTCTTCCTATGTATATATGAGTGAAAAGAAATGTACAAAAAAATTCAAGCATGAGTTCTAATATTTATCAATATCTAGATATATAATCAGGTATATGCAATCAAAATTTTAATTATGAATTCTATTTTCTATTAATGTATTATAATGCCTGTGGTGTTGAAATTTATGGAAAATTCTTCACATTTCAGTAAAGTGAAGAATTGAAGTGATAAACAGTGATTTATAAAGAAATTTATTATGAAAAACTGAATTGAACAAAGAGAATGACTGCATTAGTAGTTTTGAGTGAAATTGACCCGAGTAGAGATTTTGAGTTAAGTCATGTATATGACTTTAGCGACTAATGAAGCATGCTTATTAGGTATAATGTGACATGTATGAGGTTTTAAATTGAACTTTAGATACAATCTTTTAATTTTGAATCATTGAGTTGAATGTTCTGCAAAAAGAATGAAAATGGTGAATTTGAGAAAAGGTATATCTATCATCAATGTGAATGACTTAAGATAGTTATTATATGTATTGTAACATGTGTGGAACATTGGATTGAGTATTGAATGTAACTTGGAATAAAAATAGCATATGGAGTTACTTATGATAGAAAATTCAGTTAAAATGAACTGGATAGGTATTTTTGGCAATTGACCTTAAATGAGATGGAAAATAGCATGAACATATTTGTTTTTAGGTATGTGATGTGTGGGGAATCTTAGTTGAAGATTTGGATGCATTTGGAATGGAAATGGCATGTGAAGTCATTATAGTAGAAAATTTTAGAGAAATTCAGTTAAAAACAATTGAATGGGTGATTTTTAGAAATTGACTTCAAATAAAGTGAAAAATAGAATAAACAAGCCTTATTTTATGTATGTGATGTGTTGGAAGTGATTAATGGGAATTTGAAGTGTTTTATATAAAATGGGGACTATGGTGATTTTTCATAAGTGTAAATGTTGAATTTGGAAAAAGGGTTCATTGTAATTGAATTTGGACATAGATAATAGATTAATTTGAAAAAGAATTCAACATAAAGGTTCTACTATATGAAATTATCTATCCAATGAAAAAAAATCACTTAATTTGGATATGGTATGAGAAAGTTATGATGAAATACGAAAATGTCTCTAAACGGGCAGTAGGTTAATGTCATGACGCAGGGATTTAGTATCGCAACACCTATGTCGTGACAAAGGAAGTCTCTGTCATGACATTGGATAGTCAATGAAGTTTGTGTCGTGACATAGGTTTCCTATGTCGCGAACTAACTCTGTGGCACGCTGGAGCAATAAAAAATGCGACTTTTTAAAGCCCTAAACCCATTTAAATTTCATTTCTTCATTCCGTTTTCACTGTTTTACGCCCCAACCCATACCATAGCTCCATTATGCTCAAATTCATGCCATGTTTACTACAAAATAGCCTTGTCTAAATGGAAAGTCACTTGATCTCCTTTTTGAACCTACGTTTAAGCTGTTTTAACCATGAAAAATGGTAGAAACGTCGAATTTTCACAAAATGGAAGGTGAAAAATGTAGCTAGGAGCTTGGTTATTCATTTGGGGAGGATGACTATGCTTGTAAGCAATGGTAAGCCCAATCTCCCAACCAAATCTCTAATTTTTGACTTTTAGGGTTTGGAGAAATGATGAATTTTTGGGCTTAAATCGATGTATATGATTATAAATTCATGGGGAAATGATTTGACAAAGTGATTATCATGATTTGGCATGAGAAATCGTAAATTTTGCAAAGCTAGGATATTGTCAAATAGTGAAATTTGGGGATTTTGTGATTTTGCTAAAATTACCATAAGATAAATGATTAAATGCTCAATTTTGATATTTTAAGACATGTTTGGGTCAATTTGGGCTAGTGGAAATAAAATATGAGCTATACCCTAAGTAAGGGTTAAAGAAGATGTATGTGTTTGAGCCACATAAGCCACAAATTGATGATATTAAACTTCTAACGACATTGTTACGGAAGTCGTTCATATGCCATTTATATTGTATGATGATTACATATGATTAGGAGTGAGATTCCTTAAGAAACTTTGTTGAATATGTTAAATTTTGACTGATCTTATATAATATGGATATGAGTAACCTATATGGCTTTGCTGTGGTAAGAGAAGTTAGAGTGTTTATGCTGAAAAATTATAAATATGAAATTATGCCCTTGAGAAATATGGGTTTAGGCATAAATTATATTCATTAGTTTGGAAGAAATTAGTTCAAGCTATATTTGTAATGAATGAGATTTTACCTTGTATAGGATGATCTGAGAAGAATAAAAAGGTGTATAGTTAAGGAATGGTTGGGAGCTAATAATCTGAGGTAAGTAGGTGCCCTTTTTTGATTAATATGGGGATGAATATCCCATTATTTGTTTCCGGGCATGGTGTTTTGGATGGGGATAATGAATATCCCATGTTTGATTAAGATTAATGTTATTTAATTATGAGGGATAGTGAGTATCCCTTAGATTGAAATTATCAATGTTTTGAGTATGACATGAATATTTGGCTGTTGGGGTTATGACATATCCCACTATGTGTGTCATTATTCTTGTTTATGGATGTTTGTTGAAAGGGATGAATTATTCAATTGAAATATTAGTAAATTGTGAAATTTGCTAAGTGCGATGATGAAGATGAAATGTTTGAGATATAATAATATCAAGCATGAACCGAATCTATTTTGGAAATGAATATAATGTATCTTGATTATTAACTATATTTTGTTATTACATGCTTACTTACTGAGTTGCCCGGACTCACGCCTTCTTGTTTATTTTTTTAGCTGAAAGGCCAAGTGAAGATTTCCCAAATGTGGATTGGGATTATTGAGTAAGATTGAAGACTTTAATTAGGGTATTTAGAATTGTAATTGGTTGTGTATTTGTATTATATATAATGGATTCAAATGATGTATAATAAGACATAATGACATGTCTTAATGATTTAATTATCAGTTTATTAATTGATTTTAAGGATGTAGATTGCCATCATGATTCTACCCAGATCTTAGGCTTGGGTGAGTGGGTGTATATGTTTAGAATTTATATTTTTGCTTTATTATATTTGGTAAATAATTGTATAGGATAATAAATTAGAGGATACTCTGTCCTTTTTCTGAAGAAAATAGTTGAGTTCCAAAATGGAACTCGAGCACCCCACCTTAAAAGTGGGCAATTCGAGATGAAATACAGTGTAAAATGATAAGTTACGCCTCAGAAGGTGGGGCATGACATGTATAAATGAATGAATAGTGAAAATGTAAAAAATTTGAATATAAATTTGTTTCTACGCATAAATAAGTAATCAAAAGACTAAACACAAATTTTGATTTCTTATTATCAAGAGAGTGAATTAAAAGAAATACACAAGTAAAATTTCAAAATTCATATAATGACACATTCAATAAGGGCATTTGAGTTTGGGTGTCATACCTACACTTACCTTTCCTCTTCATTTTGAAGAAACTTGGGTATTTCATCATGTCTTCATTTTGTTTCTTCAGACCAAGTCTCATTTCTTTTTTTTCTTCTTCTTTAGGAGCTTATTTTCTCCTTTCCTTGATTTCCTACACTCAAGTTAGTCTCAATGGTAACATAAATAATGTATGAGTGCAAAGTGTTTTGCCCCTTGGGGATTTCAATGGCTTGTCTAAAGATTTCTCATACCAGTTTATAAGCCAATGCATCTTTGCTAATAGTGGGGCATAAAGCATATATTGAAATTTCAACATTTTCAATTCTGGTCTCGTTTCATCTTGGCTTATGCCAATATAGATGATTTTCAATAGATGAAGATCATTTAGCCATAAGATATGTTTCCAATCTCCTTTTCCACTATATCTAATCAAAATTTTGGAAGATGGGAGATGGATTATTCCTTTTGGAGAACACAGAGGATGACATTGTTGGGTAAAAGCCAAATGGATCACTAGAAATGTTTATCTAGCACTCTTTGATACCGCCTATTACGTCTCATAGTATGACTTAACCTAAGAGGTAAGGGGTGAATTAGGTTTATCAAAATTCATTGCTTAACTTCTATTAAATCATTTCCCGCTTTTTGTGCTTATAGGTGTGGTGCATTGTAAAGTAAATAATAAAATAATAACATGTATGAAGGATAAAGCTAATAAACAAACACACACAAACAACATAATTTTTATAGTGATTTAGGAACCCATCCCTACATTCACTCTTCCAAGAGCACACACTCCTTGTGCCTTGAGTTCTACTATATCCCATATAATGGAAATACAATAGTGCTCTTAGCACTCTTCTAGATTCTAGCTCTAGGAGGCATAAACAAGTGTTCCCAATACTCTTTTGGATTCTAGCTCTAGGGGGCATAAATACGGTGCTCCCAGCACTTTTTTGGTTTTCTCGAGCTCACTAGAAAACTCACTAGTTTCTAAGATCACCAACAAACTTGATGGTTTTCCAGAGCTCACCAACAACTAATACAGTATGGTTTTTTGAGCTCACCACAAACTCACTGGTTTTCAGATCAACCAGAAAACTTTTACACATTTAAGTATAGGGGAAGATGAGATCTTTTACGGCTCTAACAACATAAAAAGATCTTCCCAAAATGTTAAATCAATGGCCATAAGGATTTGCAGATTAAAGCTCATAAAAGATAGATGATAGTTTAAACTCTTGGCCATGGGTGAAAGAATTTGCATAAGGTTAAGCTCATTTGAAATGTCTTCCTTCACCACCTTTCATTATCCAACTTATTTCCTTAAATAAATCTTTAAAAACTTGACTGTTGCAGAGGAGAAAGTTGGGATTGATGCAGGAATGAGAGCAGCTTTGAATGTAGGAGATTGTTGAGATTTCTATCACTGGAGTGTATGCCTTCTAATTCATCTTGAGTTGCTGCAATGCCATGCTTTTAAAGAGAGAAAGATGAGCTGTTGTTGAAATATATTTTCTTGATTTGACGTGACATATCTGAGAAACCTAGAGCACTGCTTATTATTGGAAATGGTGATTGAACAAATCTGCATAATGAAAGCATGTGTGCAGATGCCATTTAGATGCAAGTCACATAAATCAATTAACCTCAGACAAGTCATAGCCTCTCTTTGTGTACATTTGTCTGTCATAAGTCTTGAACATATTCTCCGATGAGATTTGGCTATTAGTTGATCTTTCATGAATGTGATTTATTTATAATAAGTGACAGACAAATTCTGGCACTGCAGACAAAGTTGAACTAATCTACAGTCAAATTCAGCTTTGTCTTGCTCGAATAGATGAAGTAAGGAGTTCTTCTTTTGTTCATCATTTGTTTGTAGAAGTGATAGATGAATTCTGTCTTACTTTATCTTGGATGAATTAGGCTCTCAACTTCATCTATAAATTTGCCTATAGTAAGTTGTAAACGAATGTGCTTGTGCATTGAAGTCCACCTTGTTTAAGTAGCCACTTTATCTATGCAACTTCATCTATGCTCACTTTTCTGTTTCCACGTCATCTTCCACTTTGTCTATAGTAAGTTATAGATGAATTTCAATATAATAGATGAAGTCGAATTTGAGTAACAAATGGAATTCAATTTCTGTAACTTCTTTCTTACTTCATTCTTGATTTGTCTATCTGAAGTTGCTTTACATTGTCTTTACATCTTGTGTTTTTATCCTCGAACAAATTATTTCTTCTTGCTTTGCTAGTTAGGCAAAGTCTTTTCTCTTTTTGCATAATTGTCTGAGCTACTATTTCTTTCTCATTCTTCTTTCTTCATTTGTCTAAGAGCATGATGGAATTTCTTCTTCTTACTTTTTTGTAATAGTTGGGGGTGTTAAAAAGGGTGTAAATTTTTGAAAAATTTATTGAAATGATCAAATTAAACTATACTTGATTGGATGAAATGTGTAGAAAATTTTGTGTGAAGGGTTAGTCTGTGGCAAATTAAAGAAATGATTTTGATTTAAGACAAAGGATTAATTATGTGTTTTAATGCCACATTATGTAGAAAAAGTTATGATTAAAAGTATATGAAAAATGAATAGAATAAAATGGAGAAAAAGGGGAGAAATTTTTTATAAAATAGGGGGTAGTAGGTCGGGGAGAAATTTTTCATAAAATAGGGGGTAGTAGGTCAGTGCTGCGATACTTAAAATTAGTGCCATGACACAGCTTCAAAAGGGTAAAATTTTGGGCATCCAACGAGGTGGATGCTACGACATCAAAATTGGATGTCACGACTTCAGCATGATAAATTTTTATGGCGTCTAGCAAGGTGGATGCCGCGACATCAAAATTCGATACCATGGCATTGGGATAAGATGTCGCGACATTGGATTTTGATGCTGCGGCATCACTTCAGCAAGGCATAATTTCACTAGTTTTTGATGAAGCGGTATTGTTCTGGTGGTGCACTGGACCACCTGAAAATTCTGACTTTTTAAAGGGCTAACCCATTTCATTTCTTCTCATTTTTCTATTCCATTTTCTTTCTTTCACACCCAACTCTCTACCCTAGCCCCGCTCATGCCATTTTGGTTAGGATTCATCTTGTTTAGAAATGAAAACCAATCAATCTTGCTTTCAAACCCAAGCTTCCTCATTTTTTACAATGAAAGGAGATAAAAGAAGTTGTTTTGTAGCAACCCATGAGGGATATGGAAGATTCAATATTGAATCCACTTGCTAGGATTTTATGGTAAGTTGGTTTTTCTCAACTAATTTTCATTTTCTACTTGTTAGGGTTTGATGTAAATCATGAATAAGGACTTGAGGGAAGATTTGATCTAGAATTCGTTGAAATTTTTGTGGTGGAAAGCTTTAATTATATGATTTCCATATTTTAGAACTTAAATAGGCTTAGGAAGTCATGATTCATATTGAGTTAGAGTTTCATGAATAGTAAGAATTGGGGAATTTTATGATTTGGATATTTACCATGGGGAAAATGTGTAATTTATGACTTATAATGTTTTAAGACTTGTATGAGGTAGTTTGGTCATGTGGAATCAAGTTTTGATTATGACCTAATTGGGGTTTTTTGTATGAGTTATATAAGTAATTCAAATTTTGATTATGACCTAATTGGGGTTTTTCTATATAAGTTATGTAAGTCATAAATTTAAAGAATTAAAGGCATAAATGGCTTATTGATAGTTAATTACAGGTTAAATGTATTGTATTATAGTCAAGTATGTATAGAAAGGAAATTTTCTTATTAGACTTTAATGGAATGTTTACATGAGAAGTACATCATGTGAAAAGGGTTTGATTATAACCCTAGGATTCAATTGAAATGAGACAAGAATTTGACATCATTAATTGTTAAAGAAGTGGTTTTAAAGATAAAAGTGAATTTTAGTATTAAAGAGTACAAAAATTGTATATTACTGTGTAAAGGGATTAAAGCAAAATATAATTTAAATACCCGTGGAATTAATGTTAGGTGTAGCTATACATTTGAAGGTTTATTAGATTTATTAATGGATTGATTGATAGTAACTAAAAATTATAATTCAATGACTCAATATAAATTAGTTAATTTTATCTTTGTAAATGAATAGGGTGGTTGTAGGTTCAGGATCATTGAATAAAATGGAAAAGAATAAAGCCCGAGAAGTTGTGAAAGGATTTTTCATATAATGTAAGTAGGCTCCCTCTTTTTGATTGATAGGGATATGAAGTATCCCATTTGTTTGTATCTAGGCATGTTTGTTTTTGGGTTGGAGATAGTGGATATCCCATATTGGATTATAGATTGATATTTATTTGGTTTCTTAATTATATGAACATTTGGGATATTAAGTATCCATTAGATTGCAATGATTGATCTTTATGCATGATGACGTTATTCTCGTGTATGACTATCTATTAAAAGGGATTAAGAATATCCCATTGAGATTAAATAAATGGTGTAAATTGATAATTGATATATTAAGAGAATGCTTAATAGTAGGGAATAGTAACTATTCCCTTATGTGCATTAGTGATTAAATTATATGAATGTAAATGTGTATATGGAAAGAATGGAAATCAATCTATGAATTGTATTTTTGTAATGGTATGAGATGGCATAGTATGATTGCATTGTTAATCTCTATTTATTTTGAGTCAGAACATATGTTTCTAATTAATTATTATTTTATATTTCTACCTACTTACTGAGTTGCCCAGACTTACGCCTTCTTATGTTTATTTTTTTAGCTGATAGGATTGGTAAAGATTCCCAACTATGGGTTGGGACTAGTGAGCAAATTCTAAAGACATTATTCTTATGATAGAATAAATTGAATTTAAAATTCACATGTATTTATATATTTGTATTCAAAGATTTTGAGCGATGTATAATTGTAATTCATTTAAACTTGTATAATCATAGTTAAAGGGATTTAAATAATGTAAATGAGATATAGTGGCATGTCATCATAGATAAATTGTGGTAGGATAATAATAAATAGATTTGTCTGACTCCCTTTAGAATGTAATGCCATCATGATCGATTTTGATCTTAGGGAAATAGTTATTATTGCTGATTTGTGGTTAATTATTTTATAATCCTGGTTAATATTAGAAATTGTGGATATGAATGTTAGAAAATTTTATGATAATCATTTAATCGGTGTAGATGTCCACATTTTAGGGTAAACTCTGTCAAAAGTTTGGTAGAATATTCCCTCAAAATCAGGAAAGTTGTAGGAGAATAGTGAATGGTATAGGCCACAGGGCAAGGCGAATAGAATGGGGTCTGAGCACCCCCACCCTAAAAGTGGAGAAGTTGCAATAAAATTACAATGAAATGAGGATTGTCATGCCTCCGAAGGTGGGGCATGACATTTATCTGAGACAAGCTCTGGATAATAGATGGTCCATAGTTTTAGTTCTCTGATTATTACTTTGTTTTCAATTGTCTTTATCATTGCATTTATCTATGGAAGTTTCTCTTTGGGTTAAATAGACAAAGTAAGCCCCTTGTAGCTTATCTTTGAAGCCTATGCTTTCCTCTTCTTATTTTTCCTCAAGTTGTATTCTTCAATATAATTTATTTCAAACGTATCAAATGGTTGTAGCAGCTGGTCGTATTCCTATACTTATAACTTTTTCTGCACTTGCTATAATGTTAGCATCATATAATTAGAATGTATATATATCCTTATGTTATGTAAACGCATTGTGGGGTAGGGATAATATACATCTCTTATTTAAGCACATGATATTATAATTCAATAAGGCATAGTGTTAATATATGATCCACCATAAGAAGTGACAATCAAAGATAGTTTCAATATGGAGATCACAAAGTCATCTCAAGAATGTATGCTTATATAATTAATCCTTTATGATTGTGCATATGTTTCTAGCATAATTGTTAACATTTAAGCATACATATCATTTTATCTTAATACAAGTTTGTTATCATCAAAATCATATATAATATTCTTGATAGTTAGGAGGTTAATTTTTGACTTGAGGTGTGATTGATGAGCTAGCATGTAGTTGTGTGAGTTTATATGGAACTATTCCTGATTCTTTGGATATTTGTCCTGCCATGAGACTATAATTCATTCTAGGGATTGTGGTGATATGTGTAAAGGTATATTAAGACATATGGAATGCTTGTACAAGTATGGGGTAGGGGAGACTTTACTGGATTTTCAGTAGAATCTTCCTCTAGAATATCAGTATGTAGCACCCCAAATTTGGGGGTGTTACATAGTGTCATTGCACTGCTCTTTATTCCAGCTTAAGAGGGCATAATTTATGTCTATAAATTCTTCTAGGTTCTGGCTCTAGGGGGCATAATTTACTTAGTGCCTCCTGCACTCTTCTAGATTGTAGCTCTAGGGGTCATAATTTACTTAGTGTCTCTTGCACTCCTCTAAATTCCAACTCTAGGGGACATAAACAATATTTCCCAAGTGTGCAATAACAAACATTATATCAGGGAAATAACATAAGTGGATAGCAGTAATGCCCGAGGTGTTAAAATTTGAAGTATTAGCGGTGAGATATTGTTTTAACTAGTAGGTACATGAATAAAGGAAGAATGTTAAGCTTGAATTGAATCAAAAGCAAAGTAATGACATGTATTCCTGTAAGCTAGAGTCGAATACGATGTGAATGGTAGTTAATTGGATAAATGTGATGATAATTTGGTATGACATTTAATTATTTAATAAAGTTATTATGAATTTTTAATATGATTTTACTATTTAATGTGTGCGTATATCATACTTAAGGAAGGATAAAGTACATGAGTTATATATGAGGTGAAATTGTGTATTAAGCATAGGAATATATGTTAAAGAAGCTGAAAATGTAAATAGAGTCACTTGTGTCCAAATTTTGACATAGACATTGAATGATTTAGAAAATATGTTTAATACAAAAGTTGTATATCTTAATATTATCATTCAAATGAATTAATAATCACTTATTTTTAAATTTATGTGAGAGAGTTATAGCTGAAATAGTGTAATGGTCTCCAAATTCAAAAGGTGTCACTTTGAGACAAAACAACTCCAAATGTAGGCTGATTTAGAACAAATTCTCAATATTAAAGTTCTATCCCTTGAAATTATCTTTCCAATAGAAGAATAATCACTTAATTCAGAGTTTTTATCACAAAGTTATTTCCAAATTACCAAAATTGCTCTTGGTGGATAATTAAGAACACAAAAAACGTAAAGTTGGTCATTTTTGAATTTTGTGTATTAATTATGCAAAATAATTTTAAGAAATTATATGTAAGACCCATTGAGGTAAATATATGTATATAATATAGAAATTTTCAATGGTTTATTAATTTTTATGTGACATTTGAGGCTTAATTATTAAGAGGGTGAATAAAAGTCATCATGATTTAAATGGTGTTATTTTATATTTATTTGAAAGAAAATATTTATATAATTAATGTATAGATGTGTGGGAATGATAATGTTAACTTAATTTTGATATTTGAAAGGAATTAATTGATGAAATTAATGGAGATCTAGGGTTGCACGTGCATCATGGAGGCATTCACTCGTAGAGCCCCAAAGGAGCTAACCCTTATAGTGCTCCACCGTCTTCATTACACGCCCAAACCCTCTCCTCACGCCCACAAGTTGCTGCTATTTTCCCCCATCTCTCCACACCTCATTTTCCTTCACTTTTTTTCTTAGAAAAAACTCCCTTTGGATGTGCAGCCACATCTACACATAAAGAGCACTAAAAATCAATCCATTTGGGCATCGGGGAAAGGAGAAAAATCTGATCTTTTTATTTGAGAAGCCTCCTTCCAATTCATGGAGAGGGCTTGGGAGTTAGGGGTGAAATTTTGATCTTTTCGTGTAAACAATCTCAAATCTCGTTGGTAAGTACTTATCTCCAATAGATTTTCATATTTTCAGTTTATGGGATGTTAATTGTAATTCGTGGGCGGAATTTGTAGTGTTTTGAATGAAATCTTTTTTGGGTTCTATATGACGATGATTATAGGTTTAAATACCACATTACTAGAGTATTAGACATGCAAATTTCCATGCATGTTACTTTTCATGAATTGGACAACAACACTATAGCATATGAATAGTGTAATTCATGAATTGGGGAAAAGATTGATGAATCTAGGGATGTAATGAGCTCGTTATCATCTGTTTTGATGTTAAAGGATATTAATAAATGATGGTATGTAGTTGGAACGATTTTATAAATGACCATAAGTTGATGAATTTTCAAATATATATGATACACATCACATGTTTGATAAAATGTCTAAGGAGTAAACAAATGGACAGTAATATAGTAAGGACATGGGCAACAATTTAAGAGAGTTTAATGTATTAGAAATTAATTTTTATGATTATTATATGATTAGGATTATTAAGCAAGGGTAAATTATAATTGGAACTGCATTCTAAAGGAGTAATAGTTGCTGAAAATTTTCATTTAGATGGTCCAAGATAGATGTTTGACGAAATGCTCACATAACCATGGTAGAATTAGATGACCATCTTGCAGCCCTAAAATAGCCATTGAATGGACCTTAAATCAACATATTAGTCACCCTAAATGAAGGGTTAAAGCATGATGTAAAAGTGGACAACAATATTGTGTATTAAAGATTAACACCCACGTGTTAAAAATGAGGAAAAGCTTTTTCACATTTTAGTATAGTGACAAACTGAGGTGATAAACAAGTATTTTGCAAAGAAATTGCTATGGAAACTAAACTGTACAAATAGAATTGTCTCATTAGTAGTTCTTGAGTGAAATGGACCCAAGTAGTGATTTTGAGTAAAGTCATATATATCACTTAATTGGCTAGTGAAGTATGATTTTTATGTGTAATATGTGTGAAACATTGGTTTGAGCATGGGATGCAATTTGGAATGAAAATGGTCTATAGAGTTACCTATAACAGAAAAAGTTGGTAAAAAGAACTAAGTAAGTGATTTTGGCAATTAACCTCAAATGAGGTGGTGAATAGCATAAAATGGTTTCATTTCATGTATGTGATGTGTGTAAAGTGATTGTTGAGACAATTGGAATGTTTTATATGAAATGGGACTATGGGTGATATTTCATGAATGCAAAGTAAATTTCTACAATTAGGATGGTTTCTTTTAATAGAAATGTTATTACTTGAGTTTGGGGTGAGAATAATTATCCTAAATGATCATTTTAAGATGATTATGCATGGGGGTAATGGAAATTATAAATGATTTGGGATGTAAATGCAACATCCCACAATTTTGGGGTTAGTTTATGTGGTAAATATATGGTAAAAGAAAACTGAATATGACAAAGGTGTTATTTGTGCTCAATTGTTTACATAATGGAAAACTTATTTAGGAAAAGTGTTCAACATATAAGTTGTATCCCTTTCAATTACATTTATAATTAATCAAGAATCATGTCAATTGGATATCATATGAGAAAGTTAGAGCTAAAATACTACAATTATCTCTAGAGTTTTATATTGCGTTGAAACAAGAGGTGTTACTTTGAGGCCAAATAATTATATTTTGAGGCTAATTTAGAAATAGTTATTAACACTAAAGTTTTATATCTTAAATTTATCTTACAAATGCGTTAAAAATCACATAAAGTGGACATTGTATGAAGAAGTTATAGCTAAAACAGTAGAACTACTCCTGATAGGCAGCAGGATGGGCATTGCAGTGCAAAAATCCTAGGCCGTGGCACCAGTTTTGCTAGTTCAGTTGGTGGCCCAACTTTTAGCTCGAATTTGGCCCTATTCTTCCCCATTTTCTCCCTTTCTTCTTTTTCTCTGGTTCCCACATCCCAACCCTTGAAACCCACCATCCTAAACTTGATTTCTAAGTGATTTTAGCTAGAAATCTTCTAGATTTACATGAGAAACCATGAGTTTATGGATTGAAACTTGATCTTCTTGCTATTTGGGCCTGTTTTCTATCCTAGAAATCCTAGTGGGCATGATCTATGGCTAATTCTTGGAGATTTGGAGCTAAACATGAGGAAAGGATGGAAGCCATACATGGAAATCATGGTAAGTCACCTTGGTTGAAAATGGATTTTCTATTTTGCTAGGGTTTATACCCAACTAGTTAATAACAAAATTGGGGAGAAATTCATGATTTATGTGTTGAATTCATGGGAAAATGGATTGATTATGTGATTTTTATGTTTTTGCAATAATTTAGATTTGGAAAATGTGATTATTGATTTACCCCTACTATGAAAAGTAACATGCATGAATAGTAATTGGGGATTTTGTGTAAAAATATGATTATGCACTGATTTAATTGGATTAGAAGCTTGATTAGCTTGTTATTAAAGTTAAATTGATGTTAATTATGCTATAGGTTCATTATATGTAACTAGGAGTGAAATCTCTTAATTTGTGTTGATTGAGAAACTTATAATTAAGTGATGCTCAAAAGGAATTTGATGAAATGAATTAATGAGAAATCATAACTAATTGATTAATCTTATTGTGGCATGAATTGGGTGTAAATAAAGCATGAAAATAGTGTATTCAAATGCATGATTACAACGGAATTTAAGTCTAATATCCTTGTGGCTAATGTTAAAGTGTAATTATGCACTTGAGACATGTGTAGACTTATCGATGAATGAATCACGGTATTGGAACATTGTATTTTATTGTGTTAATAAGAATTAGTCATGTGGATTGGATTATGATTCATATGTTATGTTATGTATAGGACCAATTGATCATTGATTTGGGAAGCCAAGTTTGAGAAACTAAGCATGTGGAATGGCTCTTTATGAGGAAAGTAGGCACCCCCTTCTGATTGAATGCATGGGGATTTGCCCCTTTGTTTTGAATCTGGGCTTGTATGTTTTGATTGAGTATAGTGAATATCCCATCTTTTGTTTAATATTGATGTGATTTGGTTTATTTGGGATAATGGATATCCTTTAGATTGAACTATCAATGTTTTAGCATTTGATATTTATTTTTGGTGTATGGATGTCTGTTGAAAGGGATAGGGGTTAGAAAGTATCCCTTATTTTTTTTTTAAGAATGAATGCTATATATGTGTTGTATTGATAAAATGTTAATAGAATGAAAGTGTTGGGCATGACTATATATGTTGTGGATGTGAACATATTATGTTCTTGACTCGAATACAATGATGAATATGGTATGGTTGTATATTGGAATAGTGAGAATGACTATATATTTCTGATGGAGCATGCTATGTTATTGATTATGAATTATGATTTCTATGATTTCTACCTACTTATTGAGTTGCCTAAACTCAAGCCTTCTTAAGTTAATTTTTTAGCTGACAGGTCAGGTAAAGAATCCAAACTATAGATTGGGACCGGTAAGCAAGACTAGAAGCTATCTTGTGGTTTGACAATATATTGGGATTGGGATCCCATTGTATATTAGTGTTTAATTGTAATTCATAATTTAATTATATATATATGTATTAAATTTGTAATAGATATATCATATTGTAATGGCATGTCATATTAGTGATGAATGTATTTGATTCTGAACTAGCATCTTATTGCCATCATGGGGCAAAGTAGGTTTGGGGCCATGGGTATGTTGGAAGGGTCTAATGATTTTATGGTTTATGTTATTGTTAATAATTATATTTTATATTAGAAATTATTGATAATGATGTTAGAAAAATATATGTTGAATGTATATCAGGTTTAAATTCACATAATACAGGGTAGACTCTGCCAGATTTATGGTAGAAAATTTTCCTTAAAAATTGGGAAATTATGGGATTTAAAAAAGATTTCCCTTAAAAAGAAGGGAGATGGTAGTGTCCTACATTGGCTCTGGTGTAGGATGGTCCAAACACATATGGTGGGGATGCAGGGCATTATAAATGGTATCAGAGCTCAATAACTTATCTATGTGATAAGTTAAAGTTGAGTGATGAGCCTAGAATTATGATGGCAATAACTATTGAAATGAATAGAAAATGACATGCCAATACAATTTGATGAAACCATGAGAACATGGAAGTAGAAAAACGGTTTAGAAAGATGAATTTAATGATATGATGAGTCCAAGTCATATGCAGGTTGATGAGACTTGTGTCTTAGTAAAAATTAATTACTATGGTTATGTTGAGAGAATGTGTTTAATTGTGATGAATATGAATATGCTCGTAATGAGTGTATGCATTGCAGTATGAGTACATACTGTATTGTCATGAATTTGAAATGTTATGGATTGAGCATGATAATATGAAATGGGTGTGTTAATGCTAGCATGATGCATGATGTATGCCTAAATCAAGAATGTTGATTTTGGATATATATATATATATATATGTAATATTGATTAAATAAGGTATGATAAGAATATGTATATCCAGAATATGTGAATTGAATTGTATTACCTTGTCATTAGTTGAGTTGCTCATGTATTGAATTAATGATAAATTGCTAATGGATTCTGTGAAATGAAGTATAGAGTGTCAAGGAACTATGTGAAATTTTATATGGAATGAATTGAAAATGAGTGCTAAGACATCATATGAAATGAATATGAACATGCTTTAATAGTACAAATATGATGCTGATGAATAATTTTATGATGATATAGATGTGTTTGAGTTTGATATGGTAATGTCTGCTAATGAGTTGGTGGTAAGCTCGTGGAAATGACCGATGCATAGTAAGTTGGTGGTAAGCTTGTGAAAACTACCAGTGTATTGTGAGTTGGTGGTAAGCTCCTGAAAAGCACCAATGCATAGTGAGTCTGTGATAAGCTCGTAAAAACATGTGGTAAGCTCATGAAAAACACCAGTGCATAGTGAGTTTGTGATAAGCTCGTAAAAACAACGTATAAGTTTTCTAGTAAGTGTAGAAACCAGTAAGTTGATGGTTAGCTCAGGAAATCCATCATTGTATAACTAATAAGTTGATGGTTAGCTTGAAAAAACCATCATGATAGTGTTGGTAGGACACGTAAGGCAATAGTACACTTGAGTCCCTCAATAGATGGTAATGATAAAACTTGAAATTCTTTGAGTCGCAATGAAGGTAGGATGTCATAGGAAGTAATAATGATGCTACAATGAATCCAACACCTTTGTAGTCAGGGTTATACGAATAACCAATCATAAATTAAAAAAGGAAGAGGGTGTCCTATGTGGCCTAATATGGATACGCCTAAATGGTGGGATGGCCTGAATGGCTAGATTGGATACGCCAAATGGCAGGAGGGCCCGAATGGCCAGATATCATATGGAGGCCTGAATGGCCTAGGGCTTGGCATGGATGCCTGGATAGTTGAGACATGAGGTGACACTCATGTAGTGTGGATGCTTGGATGGTCTAGAATTGAGATGTTTGAATGTCAAATAAAGAGGCCATATGATAGATGGTATGAAAGATAGATAATGTAGATTTAGTAAATTTCTAGTTAGAAGATGATAATAACATGTGACTATGATGCCTTAATGATAAGGCAAGATGTGATGAAAGTGATAATAGTCATGATAAGCTAAATCAATGCCTTAATAACAAGATTGAATAAACATGGGTTGATACATCCCAGTGTAAGGATGGAAGGTTGAGTATGTAATTGAGTGTTAGGATATAAGGTTGTTATCATAGTATGTGCATCATGAGTATGTGCCCTAAAGTGACAAGTCACCTAGACATCTATCCATGTATGATTGGATATCATGAAAGTGGTGCAAGAAATAGCATGGATAAAGGAAGAAATTTTCATGTATTGGGCAACTGTGAGGTGATGTACAATTATAGTAATTGTAATTAATGTTAGTTTTGTTCACGAATAAAAATTATGCTAAGATGCTTAGAAATAGAGTAGTTCATGTTGACTTCTTGGGATAATTGATATTATCTTGAGTATGAATGGTTTCTTTTATATGAATTATAGTTTTGGTAGAATGAATTAAGAAATGATGTGAATCAGGTTGGTACTTAATGATGATAATGAATAGTTGAATAAATCAAAGAAGGGCATTGTTGTATGTAGGCTTGAGGTTTTATACAATTGACAATGAATAGAAATATTGAACTTTATTAAGATCAAATGATGATTGTATCATGCATTGATATCAACATATGTTCCAAAAGTAGAGTGACTTATGACATATGTTTGGTGTATTATGCATTTTGTGCATAACCCTGAGTTGGGTTAGTTGCATGTGTAATCATTTGGGTAGGACTGTATACCATGGCATTGGCATTGATGTCGAGATTATTTATGGTTATATTATGTTGATTTGACTAAATTTGTTATGAGTATCTTGTGTATATGTTATCTTTCTTATGGATTAGATCATATGATCAGTAAAAGCTCCCTTGCACGGTGCATCATGCTGATACAGATCCGCAAGATATAAATATATATATATATATATATATATTTTTTTTATGTATTAGAGTACGCAATGGAAGCATGATAAGAATAAAATATGTTATTATATTTTGGCATGTGGGCTTGTATTGAAAGTTTCGAGGATGAAATGTTTTCTAAGGAGGAAGGTTTGTAACACTTGAGGTGTTAAAAATGAGGAAAAACTTTATTAGATTTCAATATAGTGAGGAACTAAGGTGATAAACAAGTGTTTTGCAAAGAAATTGCTATGAATGGTCTCTCATTAGTATTTCTTGAGTGAAATGGACCCAAGTAGTGATTTTGAGTAAAGTCATATATATGACTTAAGTAACTATTGAAGTATGATTATTATGTCTAATATGTGTGAAACATTGGTTTGAGCATGGGATGCAATTTAGAATGGAAATGGTCTATGGAGTTACCTATAGCAGAAAAAGTCAGCAAAAAGACCTGAGTAGATGATTTTGGCAATTGACCTCAAATGAGGTGGTGAATAGCATAAAGTGTTTCATTTCAGGTATGTGATGTGTGGGAAGTGATTGTTGAGACAATTAGAATATTTTATATCAAATAGGACTATGGGTGATATTTCATAAATGCAAAGCCAAATTTCTGCAATTAGAATGGTTTCATGTAATAGAAATGTTATTACTTGAGTTTGGGGTGAGAATAACTATACTAAATGATCATTTTAGGATAATTATGCATGGGAGTAATGGAAATTGTAAATGAATGAATGAATCACAGTATCGGAACATTGTATTTCATTGTGTTAATAAGAATTAGTCATGTGTATTGGATTACGATTCATATGTTATGTATAGGACCAATTGAGCATGGATTTGGGAAGCTAAGTTTGAGAAACTAAGGATGTGGAATGGCTCTTTATGAGGTAACTAGGCCCCTCTTCTGACTGAATGCATGGGGATTTGCCCCTTTGTTTGAATCTGGGCTTTTATATGTTGATTGGGGATAGTGTATGTCCCATGTCCCATCTTTGTTTAATACTAATGTGATTTGGTTTATTTGGGATGATGGATATCCTTTGGATTGAACTATTGAAGTTTTAACATTTCATATTTATTTTTGGTGTATGGATGTCTGTTGAAAGGGATAGGGGATTGAGAGTATTCCTTAATTTTTTTAAGAATGAGTGCTATATATGTGTTGTATTGATGAAATGTTAATAGAATGAAAAGTGTTAGGCATGACTATATATGTTGTGGATGTGAACATATTATGTTCTTGACTTGAATATAATGATGAATATGGTATGGTTGTATATGGGAATAATGAGCATGACTATATATTTCTGATGGAGCATGCTATGTTATTGATTATGAATTATGATTTCTATGATTTCTACCTACTTACTGAGTTGCTTAGACTCAAGCCTTCTTATGTTAGTTTTTTAGCTAATAGGTCAGGTAAAGAATCCCAACCGTGGATTAGGCCTAGTAAGTAAGATTAGAAGACATTTGTGGTCTTACACTATATTGGGATCGGAATCCCATTGTATATTGGTGTTTAATTGTAATTTATAAATTGTATAATTGTATTAAATTTGTAAAAGATGTATATCATATTGTAATGGCATGTCATATTAGTGATGACTATATTTGATATTGAACTAGAGTGTGTTGTTGCCATTATGGGGTAAAGTAGGTTTGGGGATATGGATAAGTTGGAAGGGTTTATTATTTTTATGGTTTATGTTATTGTTAATAATTATGTTTCATATTAGAAATTATTGATAATCATTTTAGAAAAATATATGATGAATGTATATCAGGTTTAAATTCACATAATACTGGGTATACTCTCCCAAATTTATGGCAGGAAATTTTCCTTAAAAATTGGGAAATATTGGGATTTAAAGAAGGTTTTCCTTAGAAAGAAGGGAGATGGTAGCATCCCCCATTGGCCTCAGTGTAGGATGGTCCAAACATATAGTGTGGGGGTGCAGGCTATTACATAAAGTGAACAAATGACACTTGAAATGTATTAGAAAACATATCTTGAATTGGACAGATACATGAACAAATTTTGGCACCTTAAAACCATATTTAGTTGGCTTAAAATAATTTGATGAGCATTGTTATTATCTAAGATATAAATATAGAATAAAGGATAGACACACATCATTACTTATATAGGATGGTTTGGGATATGGATTGGAAGCCAAATGATGGAGCTTGAGGCCTTGTAGAGAGTGTTGCTTCACATAAGGTAAGTAGGTTGTCCTATTTTTGTGAACTATATGATGGGGATAACGACTATCCCATTTACTTTAATGCTAATATGTATGTTTTGATGTGCTCTTTGATTATGGGTATGAATGCATACCCCTTGATTTGGATACTATGTTTTCTATGACATGAGTATATGGTGTGTATAATGAGAGATAGTTGTAATCCCTAATTGAGTTGAATGTTATGTATGATGATACGTGATGGCCTTGATAGGGATAAGGATTATCCCATTTAGTTGTATATGGCAAGGTTGAAATGATATCTGGTGGCTTATTGAATTTTGTGTTGCTATTATGATATATTATTTGCTGATTGAATTAGTATGGGAAATCAGGTACATCCCCAGATTCTTGAGTGTATATATATGCATATGGATGTTAATTCTTGTGAATGGATGTCTGAGATCAAGATGACCTCATATATTGGCAAGAGTGATGAATGTTATGCTTATATGTTCTATGTGTTGGTTTATGTGGAATAGTGGAACATATGTTTTAATTTAAATTATTGTTATTTTCATTTGATTGCCTACTTACTGAGTCTATTTAAGCTCATTCCTTTATTTTATATTTTTAGCTAGTAGGTCAAGCAATGGAGTTAGAGAAGATGTTATTTAAATTTGGAATTTATATGTTTAAATATAGTCGTGTTGCATTAATTTCACATGTATATTTGTATTCGATAGATGCATTGATGTATAATTGTAAAGCCAAACGCATATTTGATGAATAAGAAAATACATTGACGTAATAATGATAAACTATGACGGGATGTTGTAATAAGTCAGATATACTCATTAACATCACGAAGCTACCATGATTCGGGCAGTGTGGGTGAGTATAGTAATGGTTATGGCCTGTTATATGATTTTTATGCATAATGATGTCAGAAAGGTATTTAATACTTATTGGTGTTGTGTGATTAATACTTTTATGGTTCATGTGATAAAAGGATGCACAGGTAGTATATGGTGAATAATTGTATAGGTGAGATGCCTTATTTTCAGGGGAGATTCTACTAGATTGGTGGTAGGCCGATAGAATCCTTCCCTAGAATATAAGATGATAGTGTCCTGCATCGGCCCTAATATGGAATGGTCAAAATGCATAGGGTGGAAGTGCTGGGCATTACAACAGTGCATACAAAACCATATCAGAGACAAGATCCACTAGCTTATGTGGAAGAAAATGTAAATGCTCAAAAGAGAAAAAATGCACTGAAACTTTGAAGAGTAGTGTGTGAAACAACTTCTTAATATTTTTCAACTCACTACCAAAGTAATTTAGACAAGTGTCCAAAGTTGAACACAAATAAGGCTTCAAAATAGAGAAACCAATCTAAGTTCCGGACTCAATCAAAGAATCGAATATTGAAGAAGCAAGTTCTAACATTGTAAAGATAATCTCGAATATAGAATTAGACTCAGAAATTGCTGAAGAAGAAGAAAAGACACTGGAAATTCAAAACCAAGTTGGAACATTGGAAAGTTAAATTTAGACATTACAAAATCCTAACTTGGACACTATTGAAGACTAAAGAGAAAAACCAAGTGCATTAGAAGTTCAAGTCCAAAAAATCGCAAGTGCTAAATCCTAGACATTATCATTACTGATGTGCTAAGCCCTAAATTTTAACTTCAGACATAGCCAAATCACTTCTGGACATAGCCAAAATTTAGTTGTGTGACCAAGTGCAATTCATGCTAGTCCAAGTATGAAATATTGACTTTGGACATGGCTATCAAATTCTGAACATGGCGGTTCATTCCTAGACATAGGTGAATGAAGTCTATTGCAAGCTGAATGCCAGTCCAAGTCTAAAATATTAACTTTGGACATGGCGATTCTATTCTTAACACAATGATTTTTTTTGTTGGACATGGCTCAGAAAAGTATGTCGCAAGTTGATTGACTTAAAAAAGTCTGAAATCTTAACTCTAGACATAGAGACTAAACTTGGACATGGCCAAATAAACTTTGAACATGAGAACCCGTGAGAAAGTTTCAACAATAAAAAAATTTTGTCAATTCACTTGCATTTAATGAACGTTGTCTTCTCTAATGGAAAGATTTTGAATCCCATTATAAAAGGAGTAAAGAGAGCCGTTCCTAAAAAACACACACACAAAAATTAGAAATTTTGAGAAGCAAACAAGGGCATTTACTCTCAGACATTAAAGTTTTCTTCTGAACTCCACTGTGCAAAAATGCCATCTACATTCAAAGAACATCTTCTCAACAACTTAAGGGAGTCGGTTATTCTGTATTTATTGTAATACATTTATTTGTGTTGCATTTTATTGTGTAGAAGCTCAACCTGTGTAAGAGGCATTTCTTATTTTATGTCTTTTATTGATTTGGATAGCAAGTAAGGAACTTGCTAATCTTGTATAAGTTTGTTAGTGAGCTTTGAAAACTAATGCGTAAAAGTTTGTTGGTGAGATTGGAAACCAACGGGTGTAAGTTGTTGGCGAAATTGTAAAACCAACTTGTGTTTAACGAAACCTGAGTGCAGCAAGGATGACTCAGAGACGAGGATTAGGCACTGTGTTGTGAGGTGAACCTCTGTATAATTACCTATACACTGTGCTGCGTGATTCATTTTTAGCTATTTCAGGACCTTGATTTTATATTGGCCAAAATTTTTAGTGGCTCACTTCCCC